>APFE030058807.1:136489-158351 GCA_000404065.3 Pinus taeda
CCATTCACCGGTCATACTACCATTGGTCCATCGTACCATCCATATTTGGGGTTAATGCTACCAATCCATTTCAGTGTCACCGATTTCTTCAAGAGAAGTCGATCAGAGAATTCTCCAACCCAGCTTGTGTCTCACCCATTGCAATACCTTCACACTTCATTCTTTCATGGCCGCCACGCTGAACCCTGTATCATCAGATCGTTTTCACCTCCAAAAAATCATTTGCTCCGTTCCGTGTCGTAGATGTGGGATTCATTTAGGCCCTCCTACGATGGGTCACTTCTTGTCGATGACAACTCATTATCCAAGAAATCGACCTAGGAACAACCCTTTCAGTACTTTGAAGCTTGCATGCCTCAATGACAAGTTTCTCACTTCCGGCAATAGGTTTACATCAATGGCCTTCGACCAAAAGATTTTGTGTGGTGTTTGATGCCAAGTCTCATTTTCACACCACGCGAATTGTATTGTAGTACCTTGAGGGTCATCATCATTAACGGTGATTCCTCTCGCACTTGTTAACAGCTTACATCATTGGCTAGTAATCAAGCGATGTCTTTCCATGTTCGACTCCAGAACATTTTTCACATGGATCGACTTGTAGTTCAGGCGAAGATTGGATGAGTTTGAAGACCCCGGATCTAGTTTCATCCATCCGGGCTGCGATATATTCAGGAAAATAAATACATCAAATGTACATCATTGCTACACAAATGATCATTCAAATCAAAGGATGATGGCTCTATCAGAATCATCAGTCTACCACACAGACGGTTGTCTGTCCTATGTACATGAAAATGAATTTATAAAGCTGAGCATGGGAATGCCCACCTCAGCTAGATCATGAAAATGTTATGAAGATAATGTATTGTATTGTATCTTATTACAGGTCACCTTCCAGTTTGAAAAAACCTCGGATCCTCATGATAAAGCATTTCACCCGACATCAAAGATCTACGACCTCATACTTTAGGGGGCAACTGTTATAGACATATTTGGGCACTGCAACCCCAATCATATATGTCCATAAACCAAGGGCTTATGAGTCCCTAAAAGTGTTGTTTCACACCCGAAAGGAACAAGGTCAGCTGATTACATCATCTCCCAGAAGTTCTCCACAGAAAACTGCTCAGAACTGGTCAAAACTGGACCATACAGACTACTCAGTGTAGAGGGCACGATGCATCTCACCTGCCACATGAAAAAAGTGCGATGCATACTAAAAGGCCCTTTTGTAGGGTGTGATGGGCAAGATTAGACAAATGGCAGAGACAATTTGCAAGGTGGATGATCATGGAATCTTCCAGAAACTTCTCCTGTGACACTTGCCTCTCTGAATTCGCCCAGGGATGAGTAAAAGATCATCAATCTCCAAGTGGAATAAAGAACTATCAGAGAGAAGACACTAATAAAAATCCCAGAAGTTGACTCACCCCCCTACAATCTTCTATATATGGATCCCTCATCCTAGAGATCCAAAGGCTGGAATCTTGTATCTTGTAAGGAAGTGTTGTTGGTTTCCTGGTGGAATATCATAGTGCTGGGTGATCTAAGCTTTTCATGAGGTGAAGAAGGGCTTTCATGTTGGGAGGATGATGCTGGGTCAGATCAGTGGGTTGTAATCCTCTCTTCTAATCTTTATATCAATAAAGCTATTCAATTTTTCCTCCACATTCTTGTATGTATGATAATATATGCATTTGTGTGGTCAATATATATCTGGTCCTATATTGTTTATGATTGCAAATCTCTACCCTTTGAAGGTATTATGTTGCTTTGACTTCACAGGTACTCTTTGAAGTGGAGTAATCAAGGGAGGAGCGACAAAGATCTGTCAAAGGGGAGAAGGAACAAGCAAGGAACCAAGCGAAAGATTGAGGTTGGTATTCTTTGATCTTCTCCTATCTACTTCTCGTAAAGGAAAACGAAAGTAACTTTAATCTGTTTGTTTGTAAGATAGCTACCCGTCTTACTGGGACTAGCAGCTCTGCATAGACACTAGATTTCCCGATGACAAGTAGTAGTCCTATAGCACATGTAAACTTGACCATATTTGCTCTAAAATATTAGTTTTTTTTTTTTTTTTAATTTTAGGCTTGAATCACAACCCATAGGATCTAATCCATGATTGAGTAAGACAAAATACCTCTTAGGAATTTACTCTTTTCCATTGCAATTCACCTTTGTAATTTGGGTTAGTGGACAAATTTATGAATTGAATAACACAATAGTGATTTTTTTTATTGCCACATGAAGTATCTAATGAACTCTGTAAATGGATCTAACCGATTTGGAATGTAGGGATTAGTTACATGCTCTTTCCTTCATGCAAGTTATATTAGTTTTATTTCTTCATTCTTAAGCTATGGATTCTATTTCAAGCACTATTATTTCCATTCCACAGACTGGGTTTCCTTTCGATGAACAATTACACTATGCAAGTAGCTTAATGTTTACATTTTTGAAAGTAGTATAACCTTTACATTTATAAAATTAGGATCAACATTTACATTTTAGCAAGAAACATTTCCATTTCTTGCAAACTGAGTGACAATACTATTTCTGCAATTATTTTAGGCTTTGATTTCATGACATTCACTCCATTACATCAGATCAATGAAGGAAGGACACATTTCATGTTGCACATATAGTGCTGACATCTCTTAAGTTTTTACAAACCCCAGGTTGATAATTTAAGCTAATAGCCTTGGGAGTTGCAACATTTTGTTGCAATACTGGGGCTCATCAGTAGTCAATGGTGTTTTTGCCATCGTACACATGACTATGAATTTGCAATTGCTGATACACCTCCTTGAAGTTTTCATCCTATGAATATGCCTCTCTGTCTGCATCATGGGTGAATGGCTACATGTGCATAAGAGTCCCCAAGGCTGTGACTATTGATGTGGATGGCCTTGAAAGCATGTTGTCCAAGTTGTTTATGTTTCCATTATACTTGATCACTAAATGAAACTGTTGTAAAAACCCCATCCATTTGTGATGTCTAGCCTACTGTAGCTTTGTCTGGGCCTACAAGTACTACGATGGCTAGTGATCAGTGTGGATTATTGTCTCCCTTCCCATTAGATAGTTTATGATGAGAAAATTGTATAGCTTCCATAACATTTTCTCAATTTTTTGGAAAAACTTATGATGAGAATATGACTAGAATATTGATATAATATGATTTATATAGCTTCCATAACATTTTCTTATTTTTTTAAAGATATTATGTTTAATGTTTTATTTTAATCTATCTATGTAAGATTCCAATATTCATCACGTACGTTATCCAGCCTTTTAGTCAAAACCTAAAAGCATGAATTATAGTTTTCAATATCACCAAATTGATTAATTCTTGTCAATTGACCATAAAATAAGATTGTTCACAAGATTTCCTTATTGCGATTCTAAGTATCTTGTAAATAAACCCCAATTATAATGATATGATTGGGCCTTCCTTTTCACTACCCATTGATACCATTGATACAATTTTATCTCATATTTTAAAGTTGTTATTGAATCCTTTGTTCCTATTCCATAATATTATGTAAATCAACATATTCCTCTATTTTGTGCACCCAAGTACCTCTATTCCATTAAACTTGTTTAATTAAATCTTGGGAAGGTTCACTCCTTTATACAACCATCTCTAAGTACATCCATCATTAGGTTCAAATATACTTGAAAAAATCATTATTGACAAGTTGTTTAACCTGAATAGTACCTTTATTTTCATGAGTTCCTTTAGAAATATTATCAATTAAGGAAACTCATATTTGCAACTTCTATAATTAATTTTTTTTATTTTTTTAATATTCTTATCCATTTTAGGATTTTGAGAAAAAATGACGACCTTCAGTTGTTGTAGATTTCCCATGGTTTTTTGTATTGAAACAATGGCTCAAGCCTAAGGATCTTCAAGATTCTTTTTGTTTCCCTTTGCATGAAAAACAAATGGAGGAGTCTAACCCTAGTGAAGGTATTGCATGGTTTCAACAATCACCTCTAATAGGTCATGGAATTAGGAAGCCTAAACCTGGTGAGGAGATTTAATAGTGTTGGAATTTCAATGGGATTTCGAGGCCTGGAAAACATAAGCATTTTTGGAAAGTGTATAAGAGGATGACGATAGATGAAAAGGGAAGGAATGAAAATAGATTTATCAAAAAAAATCCTCATATCTGTTAATAATCTTCATGATCACGGAAATCCAAGTCTACAAAGTCCATGTCTAGGTCGCAAAAGATCAATTTGTAGTTCCCAGTAGGAAATTTTCTAGGTTACTTAAGGAAAAATCACATGCAAAGCACATGGGGTTTGGCACTTGGGGGTATCATTCTACTACTCTTGAATATTTGTCTTTCGTGAATGATGATCTCTATCTTGGGACTAGATCAATGAAGGGTATTGGGTTTGAATCGCATAAGGGTCATGATTTCATAACCCTCGATAATGGTAACACCGACCTGCTAGATTTGGGGAAATTTTGGATTGTTGCTGACACCCTAGTTTCTATATTGTAAACCTTACAAAAGAATCATTACCAAGCTTCCAATATGGTTTTGACTTCCTAATCTTCCTACTCACTTGTGGCACTACTCATTTTTTCAGGGCATTGGAAACACCCTTAGTTGTTTCCTTGCAATTGATATTTCTCATGGGAAGCTAAGTGTCTACACTGATGGTAGAATATGTGTTGAAGTTGGTATCAATAAAGGATAGCTTGACCAAACCAATTTAGAAATAATTGATTTTCATTGGACCTAGGCTTTCAACTAAGAGAAAACTACTTTTTCATTGTCACTTTTGTTAGCAAATAGGTCATTTACTAAATTATTTCCCTCTATTCAAATCTTGCTAGAAGTGAAATATTTCAAATTGATAGAGTTAAAAGTTGGAAGCCCTGCAAACTACTGCCTATGGAAAATGGGGCTTCCCTTTTTCGGGCAAGGAAGACAAAGGATCTGATGATGAAATGTATTCAGTGAAAAATGTATAAAATTCAAATCCTAAGAAATCTCTTGAATATCTTCGTGTGAAAGATTATTCTTCAATAAGCATAGAGAAACTAAATAATAATGCTTCTTTGGGTGCATGAAGCGAGCTCATTAGTTGACTTTTTTGGAATCTGATAAGGATTATCCTTCAACACACACTAGTAACATTCAAAGTTCCTTGATAAACTTACCTTTAGAGGGCTGGGACATGATTTTGAAAAACAAAGGAAATAAAGGCCGCTTTGAGGACTGACCACAATTGGGATGATTCTCTTATGCAATTGTTTCGTTTGTTCCTTTATGTTTCCTTTGCTACTCTAATTCTCATACATCTCAGTGATGTTCCTGTCAATATATGCCACACTGTGCTAGGAAAAGAGCCATGATTTTATATGATGTATCTTATTTCAAACAAAATAATAAAATTCACTTTACATAAATAATGTCTTCAACAAATTTAAATCTTGGACTAGATCTATGACCATGGGTTCCTATACTAAAACAGAAAACAAGTTGGAAGCCGATGAAGGGAAGAAATGAGTCAAGAAGAATGAAATCACAACCCTGAGGATTATTGTGCAATCCATTAGAGATCATCTACTTTCATATGTTTTAGGCCTTAATTCTTAAAAGAATATGTATGATGCCCTGATTGGATTGTATGCCTGTTAGATTCCTATACCAATATGTTTCATTTTTCATGATTAACAGTGGAAGTGCTAAATATGTTCATCCCTGCATGCTGTAGAGGTTCCATATTTTGTATACAGACAAAGAAAAGTAAAAAATGAAAAGAGGGTATGCCTTAAAAGAATAATCAAAGGCCAAGAATATCATCTGGTCAAAAAAAAAAAAATAGTAAAAATGAACCCCAAACCAAAGACTAGGAAAGTGGCCAGTCAAAATGTCAATGTTATCCTATGTTGCAAGTTTATCATGTGGAGGTACTGCTGTTTATGGATGGCCCAACAGTTCAAACTGGAGCATGCCATGTTTAAATTTGTTGTTGTAGAATAGAGAATGCATAATCTGCCCAAACATTTCAAGCTTGGCAGATGAGTAGCTAGCTAGAGAATTTAAGAAGCCCAATTGCTTAATCTGGGCCCTTGGAAGAGATAAGGGTACATTTAGATAGGAGGATAGTCAAAAGAAAATTAAAACAATCATGGTTTTCCAGTTCAAGTGCACCCAATCCAAAGGAAGAAAAAAAGTTAGGTGTATTAGGCTGGGTAGGTAGTTTGAGGTTGCAAAAGCAAGTTGGTAATCACTTGTGGTCTTGTCAAGAAGGACTCATCTCATTTATGGCATTGACACCATGGCAGTTGTTTGATGGTACAACAGGGAAGCATGACTAACTTCCCCTTTCATTCACCCAGAAATCATTCACTAACATCCCCTCAAGGACCTTGGGATTTGCCCAAAAAGTCCAGTTTCACTCCATTCTTATTAGAAACCAAGTTGATATATGAGTTGACTTAGTGAAAAGAAGCCACATTTCTTGTGTAAACTTGATCTTTCCACAATCCATTCATTTCCCTATGCTCAAGTTTCCATTCTATAAACTTAGCATGCATCCAATCCTTTTCATTCCATAAAACTCATATTAACATCTAACCCTATTATATAGCTCCCTAAATCATTTTCCCACCCCTATTCTACAAAAAACTATGTTAAAAACCCAAAAAATATTAAATATCCCACCCCATAGCAATATAGCTATATAAATATAAAGTTCGGGAAACATTAGGTCCATTTGGGACTCTATGTTAACCCATCCACATTCATAAACCTTTGGGATTTATTTAACACCCGGTTAAATAAATAACCATGTTAAACCCCTCACACACCAATTATACCCTATTACCCTCTGCGCATACATTTCACTGTGGATTTCGTTTAATATATGGTTAAACAAACAACCATAGCCTCACACCGAAAACAGATCAAGGATATGATGGGCCTTAATTCTCACCTCAAAACTGTGTGCCAATTCAGAAACAATCATAGAAATAACACTGATATCCTAGGAATTTGGCAATCCAGTATGCCCATCTATTACCTCCCATCAGTCAATGTGTTACCTTATTTCATTGATTTATGTCATGCAAACTATGACCCCACTCTGAGGGAAATTCTCAGTCCAGATAGGTCTGTGATGTTCTATATCACTCCTCAATCCATAAATGAAATGCTGAACTTTGAGCCTCCTCAGCCTCTAGTTCCCCTCACAATGAAACTATTGCTGGATCAGGGTGCAAGGCTCTTTAAGGCAGAAATATCAAGAGTTAGTCAGCTGTTTATGGATCCATAGTGCCAATATGATCATCCTCCTCCCTATCATCAGGCCTCGTTTAATGAAACAGGAAAGCTCATGGTGGATATGATTTCATACATTCTAGGATGCAAAACAGGAGAATTTGTGGATGAGACTGTATTTTTTCTCTTAACCATATTCACTCTAGGGTAGCCCCATACTGTCATGTATGACTATGCCACCTTCATAGCAAACAAGATACATGAACAATTCATGATGATGGAGAGAGAAAGAGTGTTTAAATACACCTCCTACATTTACCATCTGTTGCTGTACTATCACCTAGATAGTTTCAAGGTTCCTCTCAGGAGATTAGACCCAAAAGGAGAGAGGAGATATGTCATCTATTGGACCTCAGTTTTCCATGAAGTCCACTATTCTCCATACACCTATTGTGAGTTTATTGACCTATTCATCTACCCAGCCACTTGCCTATTAATGGTGACTCCTCCTACCAGACTCACTACTAAAATGCAAAGAATCTTGCATCTTTCAAAAGGCTACAACATTGGTGATTGGTACTTCTACCAAAACAACACAGTGATCAGAACTTATGGGTGTGAGTTTTCCCCCTATAAGCTTCCAAGATATGTCCCCATGAGACTTTTTGCCTTGGAGTATTTCAGGCAGTTCAACAATGCAGACTTGACTCATTTCCATGGGAAAAACAAAAAGGCACATCTTAAAATAAAACACCATTTGGGTCCCTTTGTTTTCAACAAAAGGGAAGAGGCATGGAAAGATGCAGATAATATGCTAGGACAAGAACTCATGTTGAAACAAAGCTTCTACTGGGCACCATATGACCCTGAACACTTCATAAGCCTTAGAAGAATTAAACACAGGCTTTCAGGATATGTGCACCAGTCAATCCCCTACATTGAACAATTTGCCAATTAACAATAATGGGTAGAGGGCACATTAGATGATGAAGAGATTACTGAAGAGGAAAAATTAGAGAAAGATATGAAAGAAATTGAGAAAAGAATTGACCTGGATTATGTTGCACAGGTCACCTTCACACAGCCTCAACCAGTGGGAGCAAGCACATCAACTGCTACTTCACAGCAGCCAGCTAAAGAGGCCATTTCATCAGCAGGAAAGGGCAAAGAAATTGAGCATTCTGAACAACAAAGCACAATGGAAGAGCAACCATCTTCAAATCCGGAAAAGGGTCAAGAACAAAGCCCTTTAACACAAACAAAGGCACCTAAAATCCCTGTGCTGCAAACTCCTCACAATGAGGAAAGAGGTAAAAAGAGGGACATAATAGATGGCACACCCACAGGGGCATCCATAGACCAGCAAGGGGAAAAAAGACAGAGGCTAAACCCCTATGCCGAGGAGGAAATCACAGAAGAAACCATAGGAAATATCAAGGGTGAGGGGACTCCTGAACAACAGATTCCTCCTATTTTGGAAACATCGGTTATCTCCTTTCAGCAGGAGCAAGAGAAAAAACCAGGTGGGGAGGTTTCATCCTCCAAGCAACAGACCCAAAAGGGCTCAGATATCAAAAAGGCATTCACAGAGATCAAAGCTAGAAATGAGCCAATAAGGTTTCAACTTTACAACCAATTAATGAGAATGGCTCCGACAAATCAGCAAAGGCTAATGGCAGCCTGTGATATGGAAGCAAGGAAGATGAATCTCAGTCACTTCAGACCTACTACACAGCAGCCACAGTTGGCTGCAGACTACATCAGAACCAATCTGGAGGTCCTGGCAAAAGATATACATCCAATATACCAGATTGAGTTACATAAGTAGGCGGGAGAAATGGTTTATTCTACATTAGTAGACAAGGCTCTACTGGCCCATAGATTGCAGAACTCCTTATACAATACTTCTACCCAGTAGGAGTTGGAAAAAGCCTCATAATTGGCCAAGGATAATAGGATACAATCCTTGGAAGAAATCATCATAGAGTTCGGACATGATCCCAAAGATCCCAAAGGCACACAGGCCTTAATTAGAAAAAAGGAGGAAGACATAGCAGCATTGAGAAAACAAATGAAGCTACCAGTCACCATACATCCTCAAACTGCAGAAGTAGTGCAACAACAGGAAGTAGAAGATGTGGTAAGTCTACTTATGAGGATAAATCAAAGAATAGTAGAAACAGAGAAAGCATTGGAAGAGGCTCAACGAGGGAAACAACTATAGTTGGCCCCTCAACCATCCCAAACAGCTCCAATAATTACAGCTCCTCCAACAACAGTTACTATAGCAACACCTCCCCTAGATTCAACTTCAGCAGCAGGTGCATCAACTTTAGCAGGAACTACAATAGCAGCAGTGCAAGAGGCTAGCTTGAGCATGGAGGCCATGATGAAAGAGATTAAGGCTCTAGAATTACAAATGGCAGAGATGAAGGAAACCAAAGAAAAGCTAGCCAAGATTGAGGCTAGTTATGATAAGTCAAAGATGACAGTTGCTGAGAAGACCATGGAAGTAAAGGCCCTAGAAAATAAGATAAAGGCCTTGGAAAAAGACCTCACTCTCCATAGAACCCTGACCGAGATAAAAACAATTTTGTGGAATAAAATTGGCCAATCTCTTGCTGATCAATGGACAGGAATACAAACCATTTTTGACCAAATAGAATTGATGGTTGTAGCTTAGCATGAAACTCATAAGGCCAAAACATTATTAGCAGATAAGCCTGAGCAAGCCAACCGATTGATTCATTTCTTGAATACTAGTACTGGTGACCAGCTGGCAGCACTAAACATCCAGAACAAGACAGAGACTATTGTAAGAGTCAAGAAGGTGTTGACCATGAGAAATTTTGTCCAAACCATAGAAAGAAAGTGCCAAGAAATGTAGATGGAGGTAAATGCTTTTAGACAGAGGCTTTCAAATTTATAAACCAAAGGTTTACCCAGCCTAGTTACTAGCACTGGAAGGCTGCTAAAGCAGGAACAATATGCAAACAGGCTAAGTACCTATGTACAAAATCAAATCACAGCATCATCAAGCATCACAGAAGAAGTATTCCCTCCCACAGAGCAGAGTTTATATGATAAACTGGAGGATTTGTTTTACATAGAGCATGAGGTAGCACACCTTTTTCCAGTTTGGCCGAATTATTACACATACACTGAAGCTGATGAAACATTATGAAAATTAAGAAAACATCAATTACCAACAGAGGATTGGTGGCAAGTCTACTTTAGATTCTAAAGTAGTTTTGATTCTCTTCTCATTTATTGTTTGCATAAGCAAGTTGCATTATGTGTCTTGGCTACCGGAAAATTCAAATCAACAGTGGGTGAAATTCGTGCTAATATTCAAAAGCGCAGACCAGGTGGCACAGGACAACACTAAATGACAACACATCAAGGAAGCGGTCACCCACCGACTGCCAGAGTCAAAGGGTCAACAGCACACAGGACACCTGCTACAATGAGTAAAGAGCTTTTACTTCCTCAGTTATTGTTGCACGATTTCTCCACATATAGTTATTGATTATGTCAGAGTAGATGGATACATTGATTTCCAGATATTTCCCTATGGGATATTTTGTAAACTCCTCTATATACTTGTCAAAGACATGTATTATTGTTGGTTTGTGATTTTTCTTTCTGAACCGCGCTGTAAAATATCAAACTGTATTAATACAAATTGCTGTTGAAGTTCACTGTGTCTGAATCATCTGAAGGTGGATTGGATGTTCTGGGACCTGCTACAGAATTCTTGTGTCATGCTATGGAACAATAAGTTATACTAAACTGTGTTTTATGTTCTCTATATTCGTAAATTCCATATATGTTTCATGATCTTGATAACAGAGAAGAAGAATAGCGTAGGATTTGTTTTGATGCACCCTATGTTTAATCTCTGCTGTTATTTATGTTTTTCTTCAAGATTAGTCATAGCTATGAATTCTTTACTGCTCATGTTTGCACTAATTATTTCATTTTGAATACTGTTTAGGAATCCTTAACTGCTCCTGCACAATATTCATACACTTTCCCTTTGCCAGTATAATGAAAGATTCTTGATTTCCTTTCATTCCCTGACCTCATTCCATCATATCCAGATTTCAAAGTTGTTCCCAGCTTGCCTATCCCGCTCTGTGGCACTACCTTTCCACCAAGAAACCCTTTCAATGATTACACTTTCAGTAACTCCATTGCCCAATGGAAAAAATCGTTTTATACTTGCACCCTAGCTCTGTCTGAGATCACCATCCAACAAATTTAAAACCAAACCCTGTTCATCATAACTAGCCTAAAATACTCCAAAACAAAGCTAAATTTCAAAGAGAGAGCCCTCTCTGGTTGCAGGTAGGCTAGGACCTGTAGCTAAAAGATTGGTTAGTGGTTACCTCGGCCGTATTCCCTACAGGAAGCAGGGAACAACCTGAGTGATAACAATGCGATAAATAACATTGGTCAGAAGATGAGTTTGAATAATGAACTTCGTGATGCTAAAATGATGAACGTTGATACCGTGGCTTCATATTTTATGGATATCTCTCAATTTGGAGATCAAATAAAAGCTATTGATGAAGTTATTATTATTTATAACTTTTTATTAAAATAATTAATGGTTTTCTTGACTCATGGGATTCATTTGCATCGAGTATTTGTGGTAGAAAGGAAACTCCAAGTTTTAAGGAATTATGGACCTCATGTACTCAAGAAGAATCTATACTGATATCAAAAGGGAAGATTCAAAGACCTCAATATGGTGAATGTCAAGGATTTGCAGCTCATCCAAATAATGGTAAAGGAAGAAGGGATTTTTGAAGATTTTAGAAAATAAATACAGGAATTAGACTTTGCTCCCAATCATGATCAAAAGAAGAAATATTTGTCAAATATTCAATGTTTTCATTTCCATAATATTGATCAATATAAAAATAAATGTACTAAAAAAGGGTGACAAGAAAAGAAAGGGAAAATAACATGCTTGTATAACAAAAATAGATGATGAGCACACAAAGCAAAAGAAATTCAAGAATGAAAATGAAGAACATTTTTTTTTCTTTTATGCTCTTTCAGGTACTATTACAAGTAACAATGATATATGGTTGGTAGGAAGTGGTGCCTCCATACATATGACAGGTAACCACAATAGTCTCACAAAATTGGAAGAGAAGAGATAAACAAAAAATGCGGAACTTAGTGACAAGAGAAAATATGAAGTCAAAGGTGTTGGGTCAACATCCTTCTAGTTGGAGTTAGGAGGTATTTACTTGAATGATGTATTACATGTTACATGTTTGAAAAAGAACTTAGTCTCTATGTAATATTTGGAATACAAAGTATATAGAGTTGCATTTGTTGATGGACAGGTTCTTGTTTGTAAAAAGTGATCCAAGTGGCTCTAGAGATGCTCAAAATTCAAATAGGGCTTAGAATAGATCAAAAATCCAATTCTCGGATTGAAGTGAAACCAGGACAATATCGTAGTACTCATCGTCTTGATTCTAATGGAGTGAACACACTCAAATCCGAGTTTGTATGCTCAAGTTATAGCTGGTCAAAGTTATGGTCAAACTTGGCCAAGTGGCAATCACTAACGAGGCAACAATTTGGAAGAGTTGTGAAACACAGAATCTGACCACCAGAACATAAATTTTTTTTGCCTACTCAATTTTTGTAGTGACCCTTAAAAATCAATCGGAAATTTTTGGACCTGAGTTTGTTTAAAATATATATCTATATATATATATATATATATATATATATATATATATATAGATATATATATATATATATATATATATATATATATATATATATATATATATAATATATATATATATATATATATATATATATATATATATATATATATATATATATATATAGATATATAGATATTAAAATTGGGGGGCGGGTTGCCACCCCCACCACCCTCGATTGTATTTTATTTAAATAAAAAAATGTGAGACAGATGGTTGAGGACCTGTGACTTTGACTCGAGACCCTGCACATAGTTATAGGCTATTTCATCACACCTAATGAATCAACCTCCTAGTGGGATCAATCAACATCCTATTCCCCCTTTACGTCATCATTGCACAATTCCCTATGCATGAACTCTCATTCCCCACAGTTTTTGCCCTAAACTACACCATCTGAGCCAATTTTAGGACCAACACACCCTGGCCTGTTTCTGGACAACGTTCACCTACAGGTTGCTCCACTATGGCCTGTGTTGATCACCTATAGGTTTCCTTCTTTCCACCTATGTTGGTTCTAGAAATTCAAGGAAAAGAGAGAGAATCCTGAAGCATCCATTTCTAGAAGCTTCCAGGATATGTTGTAACCATTTACCGTAGATAAAAATTTAGAACCTTATCCTATCCTACCTTGGATTTTCCATCCCTTATCTTTAGATATCATCCTCCAATCAAGAGTGGATCTTAATCCTAAGAATGGTAAAAAGGCAAGAACTCCAAACTTACCTCACTCTTATATATATTTACAACCTTTCATATGTGAGGGGTTGGCTTTTGGAGAGTGATTCCACCCTTATGTTGTTGTTGTGAGAGTTATCCTTTCATGCATTTGGGGTGATTAGAGGCACAATTTGCGACAAAGGAAGGACAAGTCAACAAATTGGAGGAGTTGTTCTACAAGATCAACACCTATTTATGGTTGTGACTCATTCCATTTATATCAATACAAATAGTTCTTTGTTTTCATATATGTGATGTCACCATTTTATGTATTTCAATACCATGTTGATCTGTTGAATAAAGTTAGATAGATGATGGTACATAGATCTCGTAGTTCTTGACTTGTGTTGTCTCGTTCTGCAGGTTCTAATTTTGGAAGCTGGAGCTAGGATTGGAGCATTCAAGCCAAAGAAGGAGAAAAAAATATGATAGATTCCAATTAGGTTTCATCCCCTCATCTACTTACTTTAATGAAAAGATTGGGTCCTTTGTTTTTTTTTTGTTCTAGGTTAGCCACTAGACCTAGGGGAGATATTTATGTCCGTAGTCATAAATCCTACATAACAAATTGGTAAATCCACTAGGTAATGGTGTATTCCCTTGGTGGTTTGTTTGTCCATTATGTTTTATTTACCTATTTCATAGACCTTTACTTCTTTAACCAGCCAAGAGCAGACTTAGGAAGTGATTTCATTATTCTTGTTTGCAATTTTTGTGTCAAAATCCTCTTTCCCTAGACCAACACATCTTCTGGTCTGCTGATAGAGTGTTGCAACCCACATGGGCCTTCTATGTGCCAACATTTCAAAGCACGGGTGCCTCTTCTGCAACAGTGTTAGCCCCTATTTTTGCACAAATTTTTCCCTTGTTTCAAAGTCTTTCTTTGATCAACCTACTTCTAGCTGACCTTCCTTGAGCCTTGAGTGTCTTGCGGTCTCTCTGAATCCTCCACTTGGTTTACATTTGTGTTTTATTTCCTTTAGTAAGAAATGGTTTTCATTTTTCTTTGTTCTTATCAGTTGTTCTCTTGCAAACTGATTTTGTTTGGTCATTGGTCACTTGGATAAATTGTTGTTTTAGTTCTCATTCTGAAAAGTCCATTTGAATCAGTGATTAAACATTTGAATCTTAGTTTTCTTAATTTTAAAAAATTAAGTGTGTTGAAAAGAAAAATCTTTGCACTTGCATCTATAGTGTGAAATTGCATGTTTTTTCTTTCATTTTTGCAAAAACAATTTCCCTTCAATCGTTAGAGGGTGAGGGGGGCTACATCGTCTATGAGTTTTAATCACCTTTGAGTGACATCACCTTTTTGGTAAGATTTTGTTTTGTTATTTATTTATTCTTTTCAGGTTGTATGTATAGACTAATTATTTAATTTGAAAATACACTTTTACATTACATTTAAAGTCTATGTGGTTTCTTTTCGTCACTGATTAAGTTACATTCATATGTTTCTTTGAATTTGAAACATTAAAAGAAAAGAAAAGGAAAATCTCTTTGCATCACATATATGACTTTAATTTTGATTGGAATAGTGATTAGGAGATCGATTGTTATATCACTTGTTTGTTGCATTGTTGATTGATTTATTCTTCTGCTACTTAGTTAGGCATTTCATTATTAAAAGGGAAATGAAAAAAGTTATTTTTCTCATATCAGTTGCATCATAGGTGTGTTCAAGTGACATCGAATTTTGAGCCTTGAAACCAAAACTTCATTGAAGATAAAATCTAAAATTCACCTCAATTAACATAAGGAGAATTTGTAATATTAGTGAAAACACATAGAGGTCTAGGCTAGAGACGTGTTCCGACGTCGTTAAATGTAGGATTTGTCATTGTTTTCCAGTGTTGCGTCCTAGAGGTAAAATCCCATTCCACGTACATGAGTGTATAGGATCATTATCCATGTACCTTTGGGTATATTGGTGGGACTCGACACATGTAAAGTATATGGGAATGATCTCATTGAATGGTTATGAATTAGACAACACTACAACAGATATCACTCCCACGTACCATTGAATAATTTTTGGATTCCCCTATAGGTTTCTATCCATCCATAGGTAACTAATTCGACTGCCTTATATACCATGATACATTGAACACAACATTCAGGGAGATTTCCTGTACATACATTAAGTCCTTGGTTCACCAATATGTATATTCCAGTTCACAATTACTTGGTAAACCTTTATTCCTAGCTACCCCTTTGTTTTGTTTGTGTCTTTAATTTATAAAATGAATTAATTGACCACGGAACAACATCCTTACCATGGAACAACTCCTTAGTAGATATTAGGTTGAGACTAATGGAAACAGTTGCCCAGTCCACTAGTCAAAGAAACCCCCTTGACGGGAATCCTAGTCCTTTTACTTCTTTTGGAAATATTTGTGCTCCTTATATGGAAATGTTTTCCCTTCTCGGATTTATCATTGGTTTTCCATTTTGGTTGTTTTCAACCCATATGGTTTCGAATGTCCAAACTACTTCTCAACCAAGTTCTACTCCACCTGAACCATATTAAGCTCATGTCGATCCTAAAGTTACCCCTTTGCCTTCCTCACTTGTTGTTTCTTCATATCTTTCGTCCTTTGAGCCTAGTGAAATTATTGATTCTAGTAATGAGGAAGCTAAGAATAAGAAGAAAAGGTCAAAGAAGAAGAAGAAAAATAAGTAGGTGGACAACCAAGCAACCATTGCTATGGACATAGCTAGTATGAAAAGATTTTCTAATAAGCCTTGTAAATTTAAATTCCCTTGCATGCTTTGTAAGGGTGATCACCATTTTAGAGATTTTCCTAGTATTCCCAAGATATTTTAAGTGTGGTATATGGGCTCATATCACCCTTTGTCGTCAATTTATAGAGATAATGCTGGTGAAAAACCCTTAACTAGTGATAATAAGGTCCATGGGAAAAAGAGTAAAGGCAAATTTCCCTGTAAGTTATGTGAAAGGAATCATCTTATTCACCATTGTCCGTATATTGTTGTAAAACCATAAAACTTATCAACCACAGCTTCAATCCCACTCTCTATAAATGTGAATCCCATGAGTCCATTCCTAACCAACAATTTATTGACAAAATGGTTGACTCAATTACACCTTTAGTTGATTGTACATTTCCCATAGAGAGTAATGATCACATCACTCAGGTTCTTCCTGTTTCACCTGATTCTACCGGACAAGGGGGCATTTATCCTATCCCTAGGAAACCCCCTCCAAGGGAACTAGTCATTGCCTTTGATTGGAGTCGATTGATAAAACCTAGTCTCCCTTATTACATGCCTTTTAAGAACATGGTAAGGGATTATAATAAGGAAATCCATCACAATGTTATAGGTGAGGGATATTTTGTTAGTATTCTATACTCCTCTACTTGGAAAGCTTTAGGTTCCCCACAACTTGTGTCTGCCGCACTGAATTTGTTAGCTTTTAATAGCAGAACCAATCAACCCTTAGGGATCCTTCCTTAGTTTCCTATTACCTTGGGAGGAAAAATTGTATGTATTGATGTTATTCTTTTCATAGACTCTTTGGACTTCAATATTCTCTTGGGGCGAGACTATGTTTTTACTATGAATTTTGTTGTATCCACACTCTTTCGAGGGATGTGCTTCTTGCACGATGGAATGATTATGACCATCAACCAAGTTTCATTTGTTGGCCTTGATTTGACTTCAAATCATCCTACTTCCCTAAGTCTTTTGAATATGAAAGTGGTATATTCCCCACCACATATTGATTATGTGTTGACCTATTCCATGCCCATGTCTACTGATGATCTAGTTGTTGATGCAATGAATCATTTACTAGGAGCATTAGATTCTGATCTTTCCATTGGATCCCTTGATATTTATCCCTTATAGAGTGTTGTTATCCCATATGATGAGAACCTCTCGGAATCCATGGCCTCTTGGTGGTCATGATAAATGTCTTGACAAAATTTCCTTTTCTTGTGTCAATCACGTTAAAAGGTGAAACAAGGTCAGAGGAGAGTTCCTTTTCTTATGTCAATCTTGTTAAAAGCTGAATCAAGGTTCCTCAGAGCAGAGGTCCTTTTCTTGTGTCAAGCTTGTTAAAAAATGAAACAATCTCTTATGAGGGTAGTTCTTTACTATGTCAACCTCGTTAAAAAATGAAATAGGTTCCTATGAGCATAGCTCTTTTCCTCTGTCAAGCTCATTAAAAAATGAAACAAATCCCCTTGCAATTTGAGTCCTTGATTAGATCACATAAATTCCTAGTTGAGTCTTTCACTTGATCTCTTAAATGACCCTTCATTCCATCCACCCAATACCGAGTAGTCTACTTAGGTGAATGAAATGAAGCTTGGGGGCATGTACCTAGAATTGAGTCATTATGCTGGGGGCATGCAAACTTATTTCAAGAACATTTTTTTCTTTGTTTCAAGCTTGTGTAAAAATGAAACCACTTTCAAGCATAGTCTCTCATGTTTCAAGCTTGTGTAAAAATGAAACCAATTTCAAGCATAGTTTCCCATGTTTCAAGCTTTTGTAAAAGTGAAACCATTCCCATTTTACCCCTCGTGATTTCCATTTTTATCAACCTATTTATGCCAAATGGGCCTTGGTTTTCTCATTCCATTTTCACCATCTGCTTGGCAGATCATACACTTTCACTTGGTTGTTTATCGTTTCTTAAGGAAATGCTGTGATGAGTGGTCTTTTTAGCCAACCCCTTGACCTTTTTGTGTTTTGAGAAGTTCCATCATGACCATAACCAGTTGCTACCCTTTACCACACTTTTCTCCAAGAGGATTCCTCTTTAATCTCTTTTTAGACTCTTAAAACATGAAAATATTACCAAGCACTTGTCTTTTCAAACTTGTAGAAGTAAATGAAAAGACGTATACTCAGTATAAGTTTAACCCTTTTCTGGACTGAGATAAAATATTTACGAAAAAGTAATACCTTAGTCGAACATGGCTAAGAGGTTCTCTTGGGTATTGTTTTCTACCTTCTCGAACCTAAGGGACTACCTATGAAAAGGGACATTTGGAGTTTTCTTTTTCGCTCCTTTTTCAAACTCTTTAAAAATGAAAAATAAGTTTCACCTTTGTTGGACTCGTTAAAAAATAAAACAATGGTGGACTTGTCTAATATGACAAGGTCAAACCACTCCCTCTCAGGGTTCATTAAATATACTCAGAGGGATTCGTCTGAAGGATGGACTTACACATCAATCATATGTTATCCTCCTTAATCTTGTTAAAAAATAAAGAGGTAGTGACCAGTATGGTAGGGGAAATTGGGAAAAAAGTGTACTCCATTTGTTAATGGCAACGAGTCACTCTTGAACATGACACTCTTCCACCTCATCTTTGTGGCTGTTTGGTTTGGTAATCTTCTTGTCTTTCAGTTCCTCATACCTTTACAAAACCTCCATTTCAGTTTTGGGTCAATGCTACCAACTCCATTTCAGTGTCCCCATTGTGTTCAAAGAGAAGTCATTTAGTTGATATCTGCTACGATACTCTTAAGCCTTCATTCCACGTTTTCCTTTCCTGATCCAGTTCCATATCACATCATTCGATCTCAATCATAATACTCTTTTCATGTCATTGACGGGGAATACATCAAGTCCCTCCTGCAATGGGTCACTTCCTTTTGACATCAACACGTTATCTAGGAAGTTGACTTAGAAACACCTATCGATACCTTGGTGCTTGCATACATCAATGGAAAGTTTCCTAGCTCTCAGCGACATGTTTACATCATTAGCATTTGACCAAATATTATGTGTGGTGTTCGACATCAACTCATTTGCTAACACGATACAAATTGTATTGCAGTACCTTGAGAGGCATTAACATCATCGATGGTTTCTCTCGTGCCTGTGAAGAACTTACATCATTGGATGATAATCAAATGGTGTATACCATGTTCGACTTCAGCTTATTGATTCACATGGTTAGACTCATACATTGGTTGGTCGTGTGAATGAGACAAAAGACCCCAGATGTAGTTTCCACCATCTGGGCTACGATTTCAGGATTATACAAATATCGCTATGTATGATGGCTATGATCATATAAATAGTCATATAGTCATGGGTCCACCATCAATCATCATGGACATGCCTTTTGATCATTTTACATGTTATGTTAGCTTATGAGTTGAATATGGGTATGCCTCCCTCAACAAAAGGATGTCATGCTGTAAATGTGTTGTAACAAAATATGAAGCTTGTGAGTTTTTCTTGATCATGACTTGTCACAAGGTAAAGCACTTAATTCATAAGTCATTATCTCTGACTTTGCACTTTAGTGGGCACTATGTTATAGGCTATTTTGTCACACCTAATCGATCAACCTCATAATGGGATCAATCAACATCCTATTCCCCCTTTACATCATCATTGCATAAATACCTATGCATGACTCCTTCATTCCCCACCGTTTATGCCCTAAGCTACATCATTTAAGCTATTTTTAGGACTAACACACCCTAGCCTGCATTGATCACCTACAGGTTTCCTTCTTTGCACATGCGTTGGTTCTAGAAATCCTGGAAAAGGAGAGAGATATTGAAGCCTTCATTTCCAAAAGCTTCCAGGACCTGTTGTAACCATTTACCACAAATAAAACTTTCAAATCCTATCCTATCCTACCTTGGATTTTCCATTCCTTATCCTTTGATCTAATCCTCCCATTAAGAGTGGATCTCAATCCCAAGATTGGTAAAAGGATAAGAAATCACAACTTACCACATTCCTCTATGTATTGGTAGCCTTCCATATGCAAGGGTTTGGCTTTTGGAGAGTGATTCTACCCTTATGTTGTTGTTGTCAGAGTTATCCTTTCATGCATTTGGGGTGATTGGAGGTACACTTTGTGACAAAGGAAGGACAAGTGAACAACTTGAAGGAGCTTTTCTACAAGATCAACACCTATTTATGGTTGTAACTCACTCCATTTATATCAATACAAAGAGTTATTTGTTTTCCTATATGTGATGTCATCATTTCATGTATTTCAATACCATGTTTATCTGTTGAATAAAGTAGATAGATGATGCTACATAGATCTTGTAGTTTCTTGGCTTGTGTTGTCTAGTTATGTACGTTATAATTTTGGCATCTGGAGCTAGGATATGAGCATTCAAGCCAAAGAAGGAGCAAAAAATATAGCAGATTCCAAGTAGGTTTCATCCCCTCATCTACTTACCTCAAGGAAAACATTGGGTCCTTTGTCTTTATGTTTTTCTAGGTTAGCCACTAGACCTAGGAGAGATATTTCTTTATGCAGTCATAAATCCCGCATAACACCAACTATACAACCACATACTATTAATGTTATCGACAACTACGTTATACCACATAAAATGTAATGGCTGGTGGCCAAGCGGTTTGACCTCCACGTCAATCAGAACCAGTGGGAATTGAACCCGCTTGACCTGGTGGGTAGGCCTGCCACCTGGGCGGTTCCAAATGGGTTACAACCATGAAATTGCTGGACTCCAAGTGGCATATAACAACCGCATAATGTTACAACACTTAAACATAAAACATAAATGTCATGCTATATTTGAACCACCATATCAAATGGTTCTCCACCACATAGTTAAGCCTACCCGTATTTTAAAACAAAACACACCAAATAAACCCTACTAGAGTTGGCATGGTTGGAACCCTGACTATCCTGATCCCAACTTTGTCACTTGACTATTACACCAAGCAGGCTCATCTTTGTCAATTCTACACACATTATTTTATTTAAAGCATATCATTTTCCCATTTGAATGGAGGCCCAACGGTGGAGGATGTTGGAAATAATACTGAGAGGGGGGGTGAATCAGTGTTATCAAGTCAAATAATCCTTTTCAAAAACCAAATTGTATACGCTACTTCAGTTAATTAAACCCGTGTATATACGCAACTATTCAGAGGTAAACCAACGTACACAGAGCAAACTTTTAATTTACTTAGACTTTCAGATGATGTTTGTTAATCTGAGATGCAGCATCAAATAACCAGTAACCAAAGACAGTGAAATAGAGCAGAAGGACAATCACACACAAGAACACCAGATATAAGGTGGAAACCCAATGTGGGTGAAAACCACCTACTGCAATTCGTCTCTATCTTTCTTTAAATTAGAAACT
>APFE030058807.1:165114-228087 GCA_000404065.3 Pinus taeda
GTACTAGCCAAGATACTAGTACGTAGGTGCTGGCCTACAGAAGGCTACAACCTTCTCTTTCTTCCAGGGAACACGTTTCATCAATTTTCAGACTGGATCCATGAACATCAAAAGATCATCAAGAAATTCTTCATCAACCAAACTCCTTTTCACCAACTAGATCTGAAGTCAAGTAGATACTTCTCTGCGAACTGTACCCAAACACAGTACCAGAAACCACACAACAGAACCCAGAACACAGCAGCTATAAGAAAAAACAACTAGATCACAGCTTAGTGCATATACGCAATTTCAACAGTCTGCAACTTGCGTACATACGCATCTGCGTATGGAACAACCTACGTATACGCGCCTTTACGTCCCCTAAACTGCGTGTATATGCGCCTTCGCTTTACTGAACCTGCATATAGATCTATAACACACTCTTCCAGATATTCAATCACTAATTAACCCATATTATCAGAGTTATAGATCAGATAAGCGCCACATCAAGCAGATCAAAATCATACAGAGATACTATCATTTAGGCTTAAATATTATGACCCATGAATAGACCTTATCCTTCCTTTTGCGCTAAGGTTCCTCCTTCCTTCAGATCCAGATCTGTGTCACCATCCAATATACCAGCTCTAGCACTTTTTCAGATCTTCAATAATAATCCAGATGGTGATTTGTCACAAGATCTCCTTCCTCTTTTATAGTCCTAGGCCTTCCCCAATACCATGGTCCAAAACCATAACATTTCAATACCATGAACCCAAAACTAGGGATCGACACAATTGACGAGACGCCATGGTCCAAAACTAGGTTCAAGTTCCAAGATCTAACTGCCATGGACCAAAAGAATGATCACCAACATATACGCGCTTTTGTAATGAATAACCCACGTGTATACGCGCGCTTTAGTCTAGATGAACCTGCGTATATGTCTTTTTCTACTTTCTGAGTGCCTGAACTGAGATCTGTTACCAAAGAAGGTTGCCATCAAGGACAACACCTGTGCCATAGCTCCAAACCTGTGCCATAATTCCAACAGAGGAGTGATGAAACCTTGATCGACCTTTTAGTGTGGAACTGTTATCACCCCAAGAAACTCTCATAGGTTGTAACTCAAAGATGCTCAAGAACATATAAATTCAACTTATTGTTGCAAATGGATGAACGGAAGGAATGATGCTTGTTCAAGCTGAATAACCACTTCTACCTTGCTTAACGCTAGACATGCGTGAACACCCCCAAACTACAAGGCTTTAGACCACCAATTACTCACAGTTTAAAGATTGGATGAATATGGAGAATACTGACCACACTAGTAGATGCACAATACCATGTGATGGCCAGATGCAACTAGTAAAGAAGTCTGCCAATCTAATTCCCTAATACACAGACATGATGACAACTCTCTGGCATTAGGTGAAAAGAAACCTGAATAACGCATTTACTGATATGTACAAGACTTTAACACAGAGATAGGACGATAGCTTCTCTAATGCTGAACATCAAGAGCTCAGAAATACATCATATCTGGCACAGCTTGGAAAATAAGATACATGAAAAGTGAGAAATTAACAACAAAAGAAGCTTGTATTAGCTGAAAATGAAGACGAGACGCTGTAGGTATCAAAATAGTTATAGTCTCCAGAAGTTGAACCTTACATCAAAACATCAACCATCAACCCTGATTACATCTTGTTTGTGGTATCTGGCACAACTTGGAAAAGAAGATACATGAAAAGTGAGAAATTAACAACAAAAGAAGCTTTTATTAGCTGAAAATGAAGACGAGACGCTATAGGTATCAAAATAGTTACAGTCTCCAGAAGTTGAACCTTACATCAAAACATCAACCATCAACCCTGATTACATCTTGTTTGTGGGTATATATAGAGTTTCATTACAAAGGCACTTCGCCATTCTAGGATGGAGGGGTCATAATTGACCACCAACTACATTTAACTGCCTGATGGAGTCTTTGAGTACGTTTACTTGTCTCAATGGGTGAATCGGATCTTCTTGGGTGCTCTGTTGTCTTCTCAGGCAGCTGGGGTGTTCATATTCATGAAGTTCCATAACTGCTAAATGTAGTTACATGCTCAAGCTTTGTCCTTTTCCTCCTCGTCCATGCTGTCTGTTAAATGTGGTTGTTGAAGGGCCACTGCAACTGGTACTGGTGAGATAATCACTTTTGTCCATCAGGTGCACGGAATGGTCAAGGGATGTGGATTGCGTGGTGGATGGATGAGCTGGATGGGGGAGAAAGGTCGGTCATCAGATCGGGAGGATAGACGGTGGGGATGGCTTGGCGGGGAATATCAGAAGAAGTAAGAGTGGAATGAGCGTGGCCCGTTGGATCTTGGCGGAACTGATCGGATGGCAGAGGAGTTATCATGTGAGTCGCTTTATTGGGTGCGATGGGAGTCGTCGGATCGAGTTTTTGGTAATTTTGGGCCTTTACGTATGGCGATGTGCGATTGCGATCAGATCGCATTGCAATATCGCATTGGTAGAAGCCGAGGAGCACAACCTTTATACACACATGGATGTGACCTGTGATCAAATCGCATCACAATATCACATTGGCGGAAGCTGAGGGGTGCAGCCTTTATGCATACATGGATGCGACTTGTGATAGTGATTAAACCTAGACCTGATAAAGGAGTTAATAATTTTTAGGATTGATGAAGGGAGAATGAGCAGTGCAAGGGAAGGAGAAAATGACCGTTGCGACTCTGTTTTGATCAGGGCCAAGGACCAAGCTCACTTCCAACCTTTAGAAATCAAAGATATGTAGCAGAGCTAACACTAGCTCCTTCTGGGGATGAGATCCTCCCTGTGAGGTCTCAAGAACTGCAAATCATTGCCTTTCCTATCAAACCAGATGAGCAAAATTTCCTAATTTTCCATTGGGCATGGAGTCTAATTAAGCTGATAAAACAACATATTTATAACTTTAAGGACTAAAGACCTTAAACAACATAATTTTTCAAAAAATTACCATTAACTGGGCCGTCAAAAACAGTCAGGCCTTCCATACTTTGCAGCATGAAAGTATTGTTCCCCTGGATTTGAGTGATGACAAAAGGCCCAATCCATAGAGCATCAAACTTCCCATGGTTGCCTTTCTTCTCTTTCAGTGCATCCCACTTAAAAACCAATTCTCCAACCTAAAAACTGTCTGTCTTTGCCTTCCTATCGAAGGCTTCCTTGATTTTTCTCTAATGTGCTATAAACTCTCAACTAGTTGTTCTCTGATTTGGTGTACCTCTGCTAAATCAGTGATCCTTTTTGCCATGTCCTCTTCTTCATTTTGCTCTTCTTGCAAGAAATTTTCCATGGGGAGGCTTAATTGAATTGGGAATACAACCTCAGTGCCATATGCCAACTTGAATGGAGAATTCCCTATGGATTTCTTGGTGGTCACTTTGTCAGCGCACAATGCATATTTGAGCTTAGAATCCCAATTCTTTTTGTTGTCTTCCAACAGCTTTTTAATTATCCTTATCAGGCTCTTGTTGGAAGATTCTGCTAGACCATTGCCTTGAGGGTAATATGAGGTGGAATGAACTAGCTTAATGCCCATTGAGTCGCACATTTTCACCAATTCTTTTGCCGTGAAAGCTGCTGCATTGTCTGTGACTAATTTATATGGACAACCAAACTTGGTGAAGATATTCTCTGTCAAGAACCTCATGACCACATGATGATCAACCTTTCTGGTGGGGATGGCCTCAATCCATTTAGTGAAGTAATCAGTGGCTACTAAGATCCATCTGTGCTGGCCACTAGAATGTGGATTGATTTCTCCAATGAAATCCAAGCCCCACTGCTGAAAAGGGCCACTGGCATGTATTGGCTTTAAAGGAAGGGACTTCAAGTACTGTTTCCCTTCAAATCTTTGGCACCTATCACAAGATTTAACAAATGAAAAAACATCAGCAAACAAGGTGGGCCAATAATACCCAACTTTGAGAATCTTATGGGATGTAGTTTTCCAATAGCGATGCCCTCTACATATGCTGGAATGAAATTGCTGCATAACCTCCATGGATTGTTCTTTGTCCAGACACCTCAAAAGAATCCAGGAGGGATCCCTCCAACAGAGAAGGTTTTTATGAATGCAATATTTAGTTGTCCTGAGCTTGATAGTTCTAGCTTGGCTTGCACTAAGGCCTGAAAGAACTTCTAGGTTCAGCAAGAATATTGGCTACCCATATTGAATATCAGAGAGGGATTATGATTTTGGCAGCCAACAACTTCTTGACTTCTTTTTCAATTAGAGGGAGGAGCAAAGGATTTATGGGTCTCAAATTCTACTTGAAAGGGATGGTGTCTCTCTCTAAAGGGATTTTATGCTGGATGATCTTTTTTTCATATGTTTTCAGGTCACTATATTCCCAGGCAAAGACGTCAACAAATTGCTTCATTAATTGCAATACTCAGAACATTGGGTAGCAGATTGATGGGTGGATAGATTTACATATCTTGGATGATCTGGACTCCCTATGTTATGCCTATGGATTGCAGATTGGTCTTCTTTTTGGATAGCCCTATAAGGCACATCATTTTGGTCAAACAACTTCTCTAAAGGCACTAGTCCTTTAGGTATGTAATTGCTGGGTAGTTGGACAATGCTATTTTTTCCAATTTTGTTTCTAAGCCAGGGCTGGGGACTTTCTTCCAAGGCTTCATTCTCTTGATCAATTTTCATTTCAGAGAATTCATCAATGACTTGCAGAAACCTATTCACTTCATCATCATCTTCAAAAACTTTCCAATGCTGGACATTATCAGGCAAGGATGGTCTATATTTCATCTGAACTTCATAAACTAGTTTGGGAGGCATGGGAGGGATAAACATACTAGCAGACACAACAAGGGAATCGACCAGCTGATTTTTAACTCTAGGGATGTATGAGATACAAAAATTATCAAAATAATCTTTAACTCTCCATACCTCATCTCTATATGCTTTCAGCCTTGGGTGCTTTGCTTGAAAAGTTTTGTTCACTTTCTGAATGATAAGATCACCATCTCCAAACACTTTTATGTTTCTAATTCCTCCATCTTTAGCTGTGTTAATACCCAATATCAGAGCCTCATACTCTGCTATATTGTTGGTGACTTGGAAAGCCAGCTTAAAAGATAGATGTGTGCTTTCTTGTTTTGGAGATATCAACACCACCCCTGCTCTTGCAATCTCCCTTGAACATGCTCCATCAAAGAACATCTCCCAAACCTGACTTCCTTGTTCTCCCTCGGCCTAGACTATTGGTTTATTGAGCTGCAACGAGGCCTTCTAGGATTCTTCAATTTGGAGGATACATGCTCCAAAATCGGTATCCATAGCATAGATGGGATAATTAGAAGGATTATTTTCATCACTAATGATGTAGGCCAGTTGTGCTTCTCTATAAAATCTCATGCTTTCCCCTCCAAAAATTGGGACAATGGCATAAGATAAGTAATTCTGTAGTGTCCCACCTAGTCTCTTGATCCACCCTCTAGACAACGACATGCTGAACTTAGGGGGAACATCTGCTACCACAATATCCATCATCATGCTCTTCATGGGTAGCTGAGTTAGGGTAATGGCCAGGTCTTTGATAAATCCTAGGCATTTTACCTTTCTTGAATCAAAAGAGAATAAATCATGATATGGTCTAGTGATATCAAGGCCTAACTCTTCCATGACAGCTTTGGGCATCAGATTGTGGCTGGCCCCTGTATCCAGCAGGTAGTTATGAAGGGTCTTGTCATGAATGGTCAAGGAGACATAGAATGATGGGGAGCTACTATCAGCAGGTTCAGTCATTGGGCTAAGCACAACTATGGGCTTATCATCTTGAAAATTGATGTAGACAGTGGAGGATTGTGTGGATTTTAGCTCAAGAGCATCAAGGATAGGCTTTCTAGAAACTTCACTCTTTGCAAGCTCTATTAGAGGCACATATATTTTTAACTTCTAGACTTTTTATTCAAAGATGAAAGGGAAAGGGGACTTGTGAGGACCTCTTACCTCTTGAGTTGGTGCTTTGAGGATGACTGGCTCAGCTACTGGATTCTTCGGTCTGATATTCTGTTGCTCTGTTGGGACAACAACTCTCTAGGCAGGATTCTCCTTGACATTGTTTGTTCTTGACCTCAAATTGTATCTTTTCTATTCACCAGTCTGTAGAACAACCTCTCTATCCCACTTTTGACTAGTCTAGTCCTATAATAATGATTCTTCATAGGCAGCCAATGTCAAAAAGGCAGCACTGCCTTTATCTTCCATGCAATGAATTTCATCATTTTCTTTAAACTGCTCCTACTCCATGAATACATTCTGGAAGGGAGCTTTAACCTTTTGTTCTTCATTTGCTTCTTTACCCCTCTGAATGATCTACAATTATTCATTTGCTCTTCTGAATGGATTTGGATTTATTGGATCAAATGTGTTTGGAAGCCTTGCCTTCCCAGAGCTCTGCTCAACCTTCAGCTTAGATATTTCAGCAGCCAATGACTCTATCATTTTAGTCATTTTGTCCAATTTAGGTTCTGAAGATGAAGTAGAGGAAGAAGAAGCCTCACCTCTCTGTCTCCTTCTATCAGCATGACCCTTGAGCTTTTCTGCGGCCAGGGTGACACACCTTCTTTCTCTTAAAAGTAGGCAGAAACCAGAGTCAAAAGCATTAGCATAGGTGAGTTTGGCAGAGGTGGGGGTAGGCTTTACTTCAGCTGGTATCTTACTATACATACGATTAAATCTTTTATTAAAATGAGATAATAATTCCCCATTCTCCCTCTTGATATTTCCAAACTCAATAAGATAGTATAGCATGTCTTTTATATCTCCCCAATGCTTCAAAAACACATCATCTAATGCTTCAATCTCTACTATAGACCTAGGGGTCAATTCTCTGAACCACTTTCTAGCCTCTCCATCAAGGCTCTAGACAAAAACTCTCATTCACACATCATCTTCATTGATGTCTAGGTTATTAGCATAACTATAAAAATAATCAAGGTGTTCTTCAGCAGTCACTCCCTCTGTACTAGTGAACTTGGGCATGTACTTCTGATACTCCCCTGCAGGCATGGCATTCAAAGGAATAGGCAAGACTAGGGGTCCATACCTAGTGGCTATAATTCTTTCCATCTTTGCGGGAGCTTGCTGGCCTGCCATGACTCGGGTAGGTGGAAGGATACTGGCGGATTGAATGGTAGGGAACAATGAAATGGATAACAGAGACAAAGGAATGTGATGGACTGTATGGGAGAATTTATTTGGAATGAGATCCAAAGGGGAAATAAATGAACGAGGAGCTTTATGAATCTCTGAAGGTATTTCTTCACTAAAAATGCTGGGCTCTATATGTTCAAACTGCACATTCTTAGCTATAATTTTCTCTTGCAGAGAAACATAAGGTTTTCTATGCTTACCTGATCCTGATGCTCCTTTCTGTGATGTTTTCCTCTGCTTGAAAATCTTCTCAGGGTGAGGCACTGGTTCAGCTGGTGATTTCTGAGGATTGCTCCGAGTATGTCTCACAGACTGAGCTAGAACTGTAATGTGGAGTCACCACCAGGTTGGTCCTCTAGTAGAGTCGCTAGATAGATGATTACAACCAGAAATGTGTCCAGACTTTATCTATCATCAAAGCTAGAACTGTGTCGTTTTCCCAAGGAAGTTGAGCTTCAATCTCCTCTCCCCAGCAATGATGCCAATTAATGTTATCACCCCAAGAAACTCTCCTAGGTTGTAGCTCGGAGATGCTCGGGAACATATAAATTCAACTTATTGTTGTAAATGGATGAATGGAAGGAATGGTGCTTGTTCAAGTCGGATAACCACTTCTACCTTTCTTAACCCCAAACATGTGTGAACACCCCCAAATTAGAAGGCTTTAGACCAACAATTACTCACAGTTTAAAGATTGGGTGAATATGGAGAATACTGACCACACCAGCAGATGCGAAAGACCATGTGATGGCCGGCTGCAACCAGTAAAGAAGTCTGCAAATCTAATTCCGTAATACACAGATCGGATGACAAATCTCTAGGATTAGGTGAAAAGAAACCTGAATAACTCATTTACTAATACATACAAGACTTTAACACAGAGATAGGATGACAACTTCTCTAATGCTGAACATCAAGAGCTCAGAAATACAACATATCAAGCATAGCTTCGAAAAGAAGATACATGAAAAGTGAGTAATTAACAACAAAAGAAGCCTGTATTAGCTAAAAATGAAGACGAGATGCTACAGGTATCAAAATAGTTACAGTATCCAGAAGTTGAACCTTACATAAAAACATCGACCATCAACCTTGATTACATCTTGTTTGTGGGTATATATAGAGTTTCATTACAAAGGCACTTAGCCATTCTAGGTATGGAGGTGTCATAATTGACCACCAACTACATTGAACTACCTGATGGAGTCTCTGAGTACATTTACTTGTCTCAGTGGGTGAATCGGATCTTCTTGGGTGCTCTGTTGTCTTCTCAGGCAGCTGGGGTGTTCGTATTCATGAAGTTCATAACTGCTAAATGCAGTTACATGCTCAAGCTCTATCCTTTTCCTCCGCGGCCATGCTGTTTGTTAAATATGGTTGTTGAAGAGCCACTGCAACTAGTACTGGTGAGCAAATGGACAAACTGGATGGGGGAGAAAGGTCGGCCATCGGATCGGGAGGATAGACAGTGGAGATGGCTTGGCAAGGAATATTGGAAGAAGCGGGAGTGGAATGAGTGTGGGCCATTGGATCTTGGCCGAACTGATCGGACGGCGGAGGAGTGATCGGGAAAGTCACTTTATCGGGTGCGACGGGAGTCGTCAGATCGGGTTTTTGGTAATTTTGGGCCTGTTACACAAAAATATCGTCACCTTGATTATTTGCAGTCGGTATGGGTCTATCACCACCTATACCAGCTTCCTAAGCAAGTCTCAAGCCTCAGCTCTTCAAAACAAGCTTTGGAAATGAGAGAAAGACATCAAAAAAGCAATGTAACTCAGGTTCCGCACTTTCTCTCACTTTTGCCTACGGGCCCGCACCTTTTGTTCAGAATACCTGCATACTTATACGCTCTGTATGTAAAGGGGAGGGTGCGTACCCCTGTGAAAGTCAAAAGGCGCAATTTTTATCTTAAAAAAACTCACTTTGGGTTAATTCTAGAGGTTTCTAGAAGGAATTTTGACGTGGATTGTTCGCTCCAAAGTGGTTCATGCATCCCAAAAGAGAAGGAGCTAATCCCTTGTTAGGAGGAGCTATCCCTTTGAAGGAGGATTCTATCCCTATGAAGGAGGACCTAGTAACTGCCCTCCATTGCACTATAAATTGAGGCATTGGGTTAGTGGCTAGGGAGGTTAGAAGCTGAACATTTTTTAGGGTAAATGTTGGTGAAATCAAGACTTCCTAGTTGAGCTTAAGAGGATAGATCACACACCTTTTTGGCTTCATTGGGAGTGAGTGAACCTTGTCAAAGTAGAGGAGACTTCTTGTTGGACCTTGGGAGGAGCTTCTACAACGTCAAGGAAAAGGTTGTAAATTTCTTCTTCTTTTGAATTAATACAATCAGGCTCATTTTTCTCAACAAGTATCTCGTGTTATTTGTTTCATGGACTCGTTGACTTTCATGTTAAATATGTTTTATAATATTGGTTTTTCAGGTGCTATTTAATCGTTTGCCTTGTTTGTGTTTGCAAGTTCGCGACAAAGGAACTCATTTGGATCAAAGGAGCGAAGGCATACCCAAACTTGCATTGGACATAAGGTAGACCTTAAACACACTTGTTTGCCATTATTTATAAAAGCACATTTAGAGAAAGATAGTGTGTGGTTGGTTTGCTTGTCATTAGGTCTTCTTTAGATTCTAGGAAGATCTATCTTGTCCGCAAGGTCGACTCATTCCGCGTGACAATTATTTCCTTCACTTTTGGAGCATGAGGATTGTTGTGATTGGCAGAGAAGGGGCCTAGTGATTGGTAGTTGAGAGGTATAGCCTTTAGTTATTATCCCCTTGTCCTCTGTTCTCACCCTCCTATTTTTTTTCTTTTTTAAAACTGTAATCTTTTAGGAATTGACTTATTGGATGAATGTAGGGGTAACATGGTGGTGAAAGGTATGGTGATGAGGTGCTGGAGTAAACATTTTATTTTTTGATAAAGGCTGGTCATCCCCTTGCTCTAGTGTCACATTTCTTGGGATTCCCTAGCCATTGTAATTCCTACAAGAATCTCCTATAGGATTTCAGGTAATCCTGTAGAAAACATAGAGACTTTGTAAAATGAGCTGGAGGAGTTCATAAATGGAAGGATTGATGAATGATGAAGAATATGGGATGGACGAATGGAAATATATATTGTATAGGTCCTTCTAATCCCCTCAAGTTCCTCTGATCCTCCTTCTACTAACCTACAAACACATTTTCAAAAAATTTCTTTTCTCTTATATATATATATATATATATATATATATATATATATATATATATAAACAAATAGTCCACCTCCAAGAGGTTTTCATCCTAGTTGCTTGCCCTGGGTGCCTCAAAAGAGGTTTTCACCCAGAGATCTTTTTATTCTTTTTCGACACCATCGGGCCGCCTCAAGAGGTTTTCAACCCAACAGTGGGACTCAGGTGCCTCATGGAGGTTTTCACCTAAGTCTCCTTCTTCTTTTTTTTATTTGTTTTTAGGGACTTAATGGGGTATAGGTTGAGACTTGATCCACCACCATCACTGTCTTGTTGATGCCATTGATGAATTCTTGCTTTGACAAGGGCTTCTTGTAGACCTTCAATCTGTACCCATTGACAAGTAAAGGGATAGCCACTGCATCAATGTTTATTATTTGTACTGAATCATTGTCATGCCATTTGTCTATAACATAGGGCCCTAACCATCTAGTCTTTAACTTGCCTCTAAAATCCTTGTACCTGGAATCATGCAACATAGCCCAATTACCTTCTTGAAACTGTTTTTCCTTTATGTTCTTTTCATGCCAAATCTTCCTTTGAACTTACATCACCTCTGTGTGTAGGAGGGCTTGCATCCTAAACTCATATACCCCATTCAACTCAAGAAATCTCTCTTGATGTGCCCTGGTGAGATCTAGACCTAGTTGTGCTTCCATTCTTAAGGTGTTGTATTAAAATTCAGTGGACAGCAGGGCCTTCTTCCCATAGACTTGCTCATATGGAGTGAATCCAATGGTGGTCTTCCAGGTGGTATTGTAGGCCCAAGCAGCCTCAACTAACCTATCTACCTAGTCCTTTCTACTGTTTCTAATCACCTTGGTCAGAATGCCCTCCAATGCTCTGTTGGTTACCTCCACTTTCCCATTAGCTTATGGGTGGTAAGGAGTGGATGTTCTATGCTTGATATTCTACTGACTTAACAAATTTTCAATCATGTGAGATGTAAACTGACTGCCTTTATCAGTGACCAGCTCTCTAGGGTACCCAAACTTATAAAATACATTTTCCCTTAAGAACTCAGCCACTTTCTCTTTTGTTATTTCTTTGATGGCCTTAGCTTCAGCCCACTTGGTCAAACAATCAGTGCACACAATGATATACTACTTTTTCCTAGATGGAGGGCCAATGGGTCCAATGAAATCCATGCCCTACTTGTAAAATGGCTCGAAAGTCACTTGAGGTTGTAGAGGCATTTCATCCCTTGGGGTAGGCTTCCCCATCCTTTGGCACCGATCACACTGACTAGTATACCTCCTCATATCCACGTGAAGCATGGACCAGTAATAACCAACTTGTATCACTTTGAATGTTGTCCTTTTGTCTACAAAGTGGCCTCCACAAGGCTCATCATGACAAGTCAGTAATATGTCAAAGACTTCCTCCTCCCTGACAAATCTTCTCAGAATTTGATCTGGCCCTAGTTTGAAGAGGTTTCCCCCAATCCAAGTGAATGGGGTGCTCTTTCCTGAAAATCTTGATTTTCTCTTTGGAGGACAAATTTGGTGGAAACTGTACAGACACTAGGTAATTTTCTATGTCATCAAACCATGGAGAGACAACTGAAATGGCGAATAAGTGTTCATACGTGTTACACAAAATTTTATCACTACCCCCGTACTCCCCAACTATGATCCTGGAGGACCACTGCAGTTTACCCAACATGCTTTCCTATCATGAAGAAACTCCCACTGTGTCCCTCTTCATGAGAATAACAATTCCCTTTTGCATCATTTCCCACAATCTTCTATTTATCCCAGTTTACAAGACCAACACTACTGACATGTGTCCTCCTCATGCCGATATGTAAGGATTACAACTATCCCTAGCAACAATTAGATCGACTAGGCCCTTTATCAGTCACGTTGATCCTCTTTTGAATTTTTTTTTTAATATGGAGCCGAAGCTTCCTGCTCTAGAAGCTTCGTAACGAAAGTCTAGTAAATGGTTAGGCCAGATGGAGTCGAGGAGGTAAGTTTAGGCTCCTTTCCCCTATTAGGATGGAACTAATCCAAGAGATAAGGTCTTCTCCCATGAGAAGAGGAACAATCTCCCCTACATCCAAGCCATATAAATGTCTCTTCTTCCCAAGCACAAGGTAGTTCTAATTAAGTTCTGGTTGAAGTTTTGCTTTTGGAGTAATGAGCAAGTTACCCATAGTTTGTAGCTCTCTAGTTTGTGTTTAAGGGAGAATTGTGAGTTTGGTTTTGTGTGAATACAAAAGGGAAGAGCCTTGAGACTACCATTGTTGAGGCTATCCATGATATTCTAGCAGGAACATGTGGGAACTCGGATATGTCGAGGGAGAACAACAACATCAAGACATCGGTTGCAACCTCTTCCTGAACTAATATAGATGCAACTATCGATTAATTTACTACATGAAATGTCATCTTACATATTTATGGCTTAATGTTTTTTGAATTATTAAGTAGGCTTAATGCAATTTGTATGTTATCATGTTTGTTGTTTGTTGTTGTTTAATTGTTTCAAGTGCTCGAAGGAAGGAAACGAAAGATAGTTGGATCAAGGAAGAAAGATCATCACCAAGCGGAATAGCGTACTAAGAGGTAAGCCCTCTTATTCGATTCTAGCTTAAGGTGATCTTACATAGATTGTTTATTTGTGGCTAGACCTGCTCTCTCGGGCTAGAGGAATTGTTTGTGTCCACACTTAGAATTTACCTGAACCACAAATTGGTGACTCCACTCGGGAGCCAATCCTTCTGTTTGATTTTTTGTAGTTTCATGGTTTTGTGTGAAATTTTCTAGTATCACAATTTCCCTTTAGTCCTATCTACTTTTCCTGGTTTATTTCTCTGGTTCTGAAATTTACAGTAGCAAGTCTGGTCTCAGCCTTAGGAAAATTTTTATTTTTTCCTTGCATCCTTAGTCAACACATTTATTTTCTTGATAGTCAAGTTGATCAGCACAAATTGTTCAAAAACAGCTGCACCAACCCCCTTCTGGTACCAGTTCTTAGTTAGGTAGTCGCACCGATGCCTGTAGGTAAAGGTTAGGGTTTACCCTAAATCTCGACTAGTGTGTCTTGCTCTCTTGATTTCTTCCTCTAAGCTTGTTTCGACTGTGTTCTCCCTGAATGGAAAGCTTCATTTGGTTTGGTTTATGTGCTTGTTGATTTTCCTTCTTTTTACTTGATTTATTGAGTCCTTGGATGGTTGGTGGCCCTAGGGTATCTAGGTTGTCATCCATTCAGCTGATTGTGAAATCAGTGAGTCAAGTGGTTGGTGAATTTACTCCTTTCATTTCTTTTGTAGTCCTATTGTTTCTTTGATCTCCATCACACAAGTTTGAAAGGTTTCTCTTGCTTAAGCGTCTCTTTTCCAGCATAGATCACATTTCTTGTCTTTTTTTTGGTAGAGTCATTACGTCATTGGTTTGGAGGAGATTCTATTTTGCATCTTTTCATTTGCTTGAGGACTGATTGTCTCGAAAAAAATTTCATTGAAGTGTTTTATGAAAGACTAATTTTGTCATTTCATGAAAAGTACATAATTCCAATTTTTTGCATCAATAGGTTACATTAGTTAGCATCATTGAATACTAGAGTTGCATTTGCATTTGAAAAGAAAGAAATAATTCTCTTTGCTTGTGAAAAGACTACTTGTAGTGCACTTATTAGGAAAATAGGAATTGGAAAGAGTTTTCCACTGGTTTATTTTCAAAAAGTAAAGTAGTGAAAAAATCATTTTGCTTTCAATTGCTTGATTGTTTGCATTTGATTGTGTTTTCTACTCTCTCTAGTGTAAACAATTCATCGAATTGAAACAGTCATGTCTCACTTAGTTGCATATAGGGTTTTTCAAGTCACATCACTAAGGCCTAAAAAACTGAGACATAATTCAAGATAAACTTTAAAATGATCAATTAACCTAAGGCAAATTTGAAATGTAACTATCACATCTAGAAGGTCTAGGCTAGAGACGTGTCTCGACATCTTTAAACCTAGCAACTATCATTAGCTTTGACACTAGACAATGCTAGTACGGACTTCTGCTCCCCATATCGTCATGTATATAAAGGGAGACCCCATTAGGTTACAATCGTTTATCCATAAGAAGCTAAGTTTTCCGCCATGTAAACATGATACACCGAACACAACATTCGGGGAGATTTCCTACCTGTACTTCTCGGTTCGCTGAGAGGTATTTCGCAATTCGTGGTTACTTGGTAATCCTTTTTACCTAGATCATCCTAAGTAGTCATTTGATATTTTTGACTCATTAAACTTAAAATATCATCTGAGTGCTTTTCCTTCGAGCTCGTTTCAAATCGAAACTGATAGAGTCATATTTGTTTCTTTCTCGACTCTTAAAACATGAAAGAGCACCAGTTTGTTTATGCGTCTTAAAAAATCATTGCCCACGATCTCATAACATCCCTGTTAGTATTTTCTAGACCAAATCGTGAGTATTCCTTAAAGAAAATTTTAAAGCCTTGAAATTTATCTCTCTTTTCTTGTCATTTGAGATGAAGTTATCATGGCTAAGCCATCTAGTTCACCTAGTTCCTCTTCCTCTCATCCCTTTGAAAGATTGTCTAAGGAGCCATTTCATGAATTACCACAGTCTCTTGAGGACCAATGTGTTGAACTTAGGATTGTTCTGAGCATTCAACCTTTGTCATCTCATCCTCCACGTCCCTCAAATATTGGGTCACTTTTTTATATTGGCCCGGAATTTTTCGACAATCCTGTCCACACTCCTGAGATTTTGCCGACTACTAAAGGTCAGCTTGAATTAGTTGTTTATCCTTTGAATCCTTTGTTCGATCCTGTTGTGATATCACCACAATGTCCATACAGTCCATACAATTTAATAGATATTCTTTTGGAACTATCCCCTCGAACATATTCGGTCATTCGTCATTGCTTGTTTCCACCTATGGAATCCAAAGGAGAAATTCCATCTTCCTCTACGAGTCACTCAGATCTCTCCATTCCACATATTGTTAAGGAGGAAGAATATCCATTTCCACCTGAAGGTGTCCCCTACATGGGAAGCATTCCCATCAGTGTTTATTGATATTTTCCGCCTAATTATGTGAATTTAGCATAGTTGGTCTCAGGTACACCTAGTGCCTCATTGCTTTATCATAACCCTATTTGGGCATTTGGTGATCTGCCTACCACAGGTCCATTCATTCAGAACCTGACCTCCCAACAGACAGTGATTTCTACAATTACTTCAGTCATGGTGCAACCCTCCATTTCGAACCCTCTTGTCTCGTCAGTTCAAGTAACCCATCTGGTTCAACCGACAGTCTCGAGTCATGTCTCTCTTAGTTTGTCAATCCCTAGAGTAAGTGGACATGTTGTGCCACCTAGGGGTTAGAATCTAAATGTTTCTATGGTGTCAGGAACAACCAACATGAGTAGCTCACAAGTTCATATGGTTGGGATGAACCAACCTTCCTCTAGTGTTATTCAAAGTCTTGCTGGTTCTGCTGGATCAAGCAATGTCCAGTGGGTCAAGAAATTTCTAGTATCAATAGCCTTATGAGGCTCGAGTTCAGTACCAAACTCCTTATGTTCCATATGGTTCCCAAGGAATGGTCAATCCATCCTACGTCCTTCACCCTAGACAGTATGTTCAGCCTAGCCCCTCCACCATTCCAGGTGTCTATGGCCAGATACAGTTGAAAAATTTTCGACGTATCAATTTGGGAACTGTTCAAGTACCCTGCAGCATCAAGGACAACCTCTACAGCAACAAGGGAAACCTTTGTTGCAGCAATGGCCATCCATGCAGTAGCAGGGGTAGGTGATGCCACAGCAAGGACAATTGCAATAGTCTCAAGGTCAAGCCTTGCAACAGTTACAACAAATCATGCAGCCACAGATGTAGTATGTTCAGTAAACCTCTGAGCCCATGCCTTCACAAGGCCAACCTCTGTTGCTGCAGGGACAACCTTTGCAACTGCAAGGTCAACCCTTGCAACAGCAAGGCCAACCTGGGCAAAATCAACCCTTATACTCATATCAACAGAGGCAACCCTTGCAAGGACAAGGTGAGGGTCAAGTCTTGCAATAATAGGCCCAAAATCCTAATGTCCAAGGGTAGCAAGTACAAAATCCTTATATCTAAGGACAGTAGGTGCAACATCCATATGTCCAAGGACAATAGCTCAATAGCCTTTTAACCCGTATGTTGCTTATCAACAACCTATGGCTGGACAATTTCAAGGCTTTCAAGGTCAAAATCATCCCTACAGGCAAGGTAACCTATAGTGGGGAAAAATAAAATTCCATATGGATAAAACCCTCCACTATGGAGACAAAATCCTTACCAGCAGGGATAGGCTCCTCCAGTTGGACCCGCTTATTGAACTCCAATGCCTTTTAATACTCAATTGTCATTCTTGGCTGCACAAGAGTTGCCATATGTGTCTCAACTCACAAATGCTCCAATTCTTCATTCGCCATACTTACCTTCGGTCCCTTCCAATATTCTTGGTGATTGTATGAAGTTTGAAGGAAAAGAAAAAGAGGATCCATAAGCCCATGTGATGAGATATCACCTCTAGTGTTCCTCGAATTCTTACATTGATGATTCCATTCATCTTAGTCTTTTCCAATGAACTCTTATAGGTGTTGCAACTAAGTATTATATCAAGCTACCTCGAAATACCTATCGTGATTTTAACACTCTCGCCATGGCCTTTCTCACACATTCCAATTGTCAGTTTACTATGAAACTAGCACCCATTTGTTAACGTCACTTAAGCAAGACAACACAACTCACATCTCTGATCACATCCATGGATGGAGACATAGGCGCCATCTGATTATGTTTGAGATTGTTGATCAGTTGTTGACTGAATGGTTCACCAAATAGTTTGTCAACAAAATTGATAAGGACATAGTTGTGGGAGGATGTGCCACTAAGGAACAAGCTATTGTGTGTGCCTAGTATCGAGACCTTGTCTATTCATAGTCTGGCATGTTATATGATGTGTTACCTGATGCACCCATACCACCATCTGATCTGACATCATCTAAGTCTCCTACTACACCTCCTATTGATGGAGTAATTGGTTCAGTGAATCAGTCTCATAATCCACCTAGCCCTATTAAAATGTCAGAGGTCCATGATGTTTAGTCTATAATAGTAGACAAATCCTCGAAAGGTAAAAATAAAGGCAAGGTAAAGCCAATACCCAAAAAAAAGTTTCTCCTAATTTGTCTGCTGGAGATGCTTCCTAATGGAAGCCTAAGTATCTATGCCTTATTTGTGAGTAGGATCACTATAATAAGGAGTTTCCCAGAAGATCCAAAGTTAGTCGTTTTCTCAAAGGGGCCCCAACTATCATAAAGGAATTATTTTTGTCCCAGTAGACCCAAATGGTAGACCAACCTCAGTTGTCTACTTCCTTAGGTTCACAAATGTTCATGATGAGTACACCTATTAATGTGGCTACTAGATCAAAATATTATCAAACTCCTACCCCGACAATAGGGAAAGGAAAAGAGGATACCCCTTCTTCTTCTATCCATTCAAGTTTTGGTCCTCTTCATATAGCGTGACCTAACCCTGATTATGTCATTCGACCACCTTCTCGAGGTGTGCTAACAAAATTCCCCGTACACTCCCAATGCATAAGCTGCATAGCACTATAATATTGTTGAGGATTTGGCTCAAGCGCCATCAGCTATGTCTGCTCTCGAGGTACTTCAAGACTGATCATCTCAGTGAAAATCATCACTGTCAGCTATTGGGGGCAATGATCCTGCTAATTCAAATCTTATATGTTTTCATCTCGAAAGCCATATTCCACGTCTTCCTCATCAGATTGCCTTCCTCATCCAAGTAATCATCAATGAGAAAACATTCATAGGACTGTCATCGATGAAGGTGCCTCTACTTACATCATGTCAATCACTTGTTGGAAGGAAATTATTTCTCCTACTCTAAACCAATCCCTTAACACTTTGGAAGCTTTCGACGTACTGATTCATTACCATTCTGTGTCTTACCCAACCTTTCCATTACTTTGAAGGGCAAGATAGTACATGTTGAAGTAGAGATCATTGGTGCTAAACTCAATTATAATCCTCTACTCAGACGGAGTGGGATCCATGCCATGCATGTTGTAGCCTCCTCCTTGTTCTGCGTGATTCATTTTCCCTATCAATGGAAGATAGTCACAGTCGACCAACTATCCTTCTTTGCCTCTTCCTACTTAGATGGAAAGATTCCATATGTCAAGCACACCGGTGCTCGTTCTGAGAGTGTGGGGGCAGGGCTTTTTAAAGATCCTGCTTTGATGGGAATTTTTCCGTTCCCACCTCCTCATGTTGCCTCTATCAACATGATCTTGGTTAAATCTAATCCTTGGGTCATACCTTCACCAAATCTTGTTGATACACGGGCGAGGTTATGCCACTATGTCTTGCCAAAATCAATTATGTGGAAATTATTTCAGCCTCAAGTTATGTATCCTCTGATATTCTTGTATCAAGGACATCTCTCGATGCATATTATCAATCCCTATGGCTTGGTGCTTCAGAATATCCTAATCCCTTGGTCAAGACTTTTCTTTCTGACGAGAGGATCATGAAAGTAATTTCTCTGGAGGAAACACGTTGGAATGACACTCATCATTGTTCCTCGTTGCTGCTTAACCCAGCGGTCATGTCTACTTGTCTCGAGGAGTTCTCTTCTCAGTTCCCCTCCCTACCACTTCACACATCGATCATGACTCATGGAGTTTGGTCAAAAGGAAACATGGGTAACATTACCTAAATGATGCCAATTGATATTTTTGGCAAGCCTTGTATCGTTGAAAATGTCCCTATCGGGGTAACTTGTTCTCCAGATGAGGTCAAGCTCTATACTCGTATGTTCCAAGAGTTTTGGAATGTGTTTGCATTTTCATACGAATAAATGCATGGAATTAACCCAAGTATAATCATGCACGAAATACTGACTTACCCTCATGCGAAGCCCGTTCGTCAACGACTTTGCCCAGTCCAGGGAAAATTTTAAGGATGAAATTTTATCTTAAAGTTTAGAAAGCTTGACGAATCCTACTAGTCCCCAAATTTCAAATTATAAAATGTTTCTTGATATCTTTGTAAAAAATGCAAATTTGTAATACTTTTATATATAGTATTTATACAATTTTGGAAACTTTTAAGGTAAAATAACTTTATATTATAAAATTTGGGCGAATCATCTTTAGAAAAAAATGGAAATTGGTGAATCTTTTTTGTGGAAAAGCCATGGAAAATTAGCCCACTTGTGAATATTAGCCCCTAAAATTTTCCATGACCCGATGCACCCTAGAAAAGTGGCCGCCATCAAGGGTGAAGTTGAAAAAAATCTCAAAGATGGATTTATTTATCTGATCCCTCTTACAGATTGGGTGTCAAATATTGTATTGGTGACAAAGAAACAAGGCACTATTTGCGTTTGCGTCGATTACCATGATCCCAATCGTGCCTATCCCAAAGATAATTATCCCACTCCCTTCATTGATCAAATTGTTGATGAATGTGCTAGGAGTGAAATCTTTTCCTTTATGGATAGTTTCTCTAGTTACAACTAGATTACCATTGCATCGACTGACCAAGAAAAGACAACCTTTATCTACATGTGGGATACTTTTGTGTACAAAAGGTTCCCTTTTGGACTTAGGAATACTGGGGCTACATTTCAGAGAGCAATGTCTTATGCGTTCCATGACATTCAAAACATTGTTCAGCCTTACTTGGATTACTTTCCAACTCATTCGCCTAAGCATCATGATCGCCTTGATCATCTCCGGCAAATTTTGCTTCACTATAGACAATACAACATTTAGTTGAATCTGCATAAACGTGTCTTGTGCATTGAATATATATGATTCCTCGACTTTATTGTCTCTAAGGAAGGCATTCACCTTTATTTGCTTAAAGTCGAGGCCATTGTTAATTTACCCCCTCCATCTTCATTGCACCAACTGCAGAGTCTACAGGGAAACACAAATTTCCGCCGTCATTTCATACCAAACTATGTTGAGCTAGCTTCAGGGTTCACCCAGTTTCTCAAGCAAGGAACCCCATTTTTCTAGGATGAGGTTGCTCAAAAGTATTTCGATGGCCTAAAGACTGTCTTCATCAATGCTCCTTTGCTGCATCCACTGAACTATCATTGCAATTACTTCCTTTACTAGTTGCAACCTCTAGTACTATCGCCATGGTGGTGGCACAGGAAGATGATGAAGGCAATGGACATGTTTTTTACTACCTTAGTCACAATCTCCTTAACACCGAGATGCATTATGCTCATGTCAAAAAGTTGGCTTTGGCTGCCATACAGGATATTAAGCACTTCTGACACTGCATTCTCCTCTGAACGACCACTGTGATTTGAGAATGCAACCCCATGACCTACATCCTGACTAGTCAGTTGCTGGGGGGAAATATTCAATGTGCAATGTTACCCTCCAAGAATTTGATTTGTTGTTTACTACTACCAAATCTAAGAAATCACTGGTTTTTACCAAGTTAATTTGCTCGCTTCCATCTGCATCCCTTCCTGTTGGTGCCGATGAGAAACTCCCAGAAGAGACTCTTTTCTTGATTAGCACCCTCGACCCATGGTCTGGTGATATCATCATGTACCTCCAGACATCCACGTTCCAGTCTACATTCACTAAGGATGATCATTGACGTGTTTGGCATCAATCCCAACCCTATCGTATTATTGGAGAAACTTTATACCGTGTCGATGTCGATTTAGTTCTTTGTCGATGTCTTACTCTTGAGGAGACTGAGAGATTTTTGAATGACTACCATTCTAGGGCATGTGGCAGTCATATGCCTAGATATGCTACTGCTAAAAAAATCCTTCGCACTGATTATTGCTGGCCTTCTATATTCAAGGATTTCATCCTCGCCATTCACAAGTGCCATGAGTGCCAAATTTATCAGCGTAAGATGCGCTCCCCACCCGCTCACCTACACCCCGTTATTACTGTCGGTCCTTTTTCCAAATGGGGCATTGGCTATATGGCCTGTAACCCTTGTTTGGCCAAGGGGCATGGGTATATTATAATTTCTATGGACTATTTCACCAAATGCTCCAAAGCAATGCCTACATACTTTGCGGATGGTAAAACGACAACTTAATTTCTATTCAATCACGTTATTTCTAGGTTTAGAGTGCCTCATGCCATTGTCACTAACCATGGCTCCCAGTTTTGAGATTACATGATGGCTGAGCTAACCTCTATGTTAGGCTTGCACCATGATGGGTTAACCCCATACTACCCTTAGGCCAATTGCCAAGTTGGAGCTGTGAACAAAGTCCTCTTCATGATGCTTCAATGCACCATTGGGATGAACCATTCAAATTGGTATCTCATGCTCTTTTCAACTCTGTGGGTTTACTGAACCTCAACCAAGGATGCAACTGGATTCACACCATTCTAGCTAGTCTATGGTCTGGAAGCAACTTTACCAATTGAGTGTGAAATTTCATCCCTCAAGCTGGCTATCAAACTTCTCCCCGAGACATCACCCCTGAAAGAGATTCTCTTGTACCTAGAATGACTTGATGAGAGTCACCATCTTGTTGTTCTAGTGATCAAAGCATAGGAAAAGAGGGTCAAATCGCACTTTGATCAGTATGTCTCTCCTCAAAACTTTTTTTAGGGCGATTTGGTTCTTCTGTATGATCAGGCTAATGATAAGTTGGGGGTGGGCAAGTTCAAAACTATGTGGCATGGGCCTATTGTACTATTCAAAAACCCCCCATTTGTTAATAGTAGTAGTCAATATTACATTAATAAATTGGGACCCTTTAAAAAATCCTTCCAAAAATAAGTTTAGCATGTAGGCATTTTGCTTATTAAATTTTGGAATAAAACAAGATATCAATCAAACACCTTTTCAAAAACTAGTAAATGTATGCCTTTCCTACATATCGCACGATCAAGCATGATTGAAAGGCTTGCTAATCCACCAAATCTAGCGAAAAGCGATCAAAAGAGGACTTCGTGCTAAAACACTTCAAAACTAGTACGTTTCTTATATAAAATCAGTCTTAATGCATTTCTTATTAAAAATATGGCTGACATCGCATATCGCTATTTTTTATAACGCACACCTTAATTAATTACCTTAAAATGTGCAAGATGTGAAATTGCGATGACAACATTACCCTTATCACATCGGATTTCTCACATTTAAAAGAACACCGCAAACTTACCATTCGTCGAGATTGTGAAATTTGATTGAAGACCCGGACCCACTCGCAAGACATGTCACAAATAAGTATTTAGGTTCACTGCTTAATAAAAGGGGCTCTACACAAGAAAACTCGATAAATGAGCTATGTTTCGGAAATAATAGTAAGTGGCCCGCATCTCACATCTCACAGAAACAAAAAGGAAAGAATACAAACATAATGCGATAATGCGATCTGTGATATTGCTTTGCAAATTGCAAAATTAGCATTTTCACAATTTAAAGGCTCATGACGCTAGAAGGTTTCTTCCCGACTTATGATGCACACATTAATGAGCAATAAAGCTAAGAGATAATGAACCATTAGTGGGAATGTATTAAAGGTTAATGGCATTTATGTGTGAAAATCCATTCAACGTGATATGATATCTTGTCACTTGCGTTTAAATAAAAATCCTTTCTTACCACCTTTTCAAGTTATCTGTATTATTCCATATTAGGTTCATTCTTATCTCTATATATCTGATAGCTATTGTTTTTCTCCATTTTTATGAAAAATCCACGGAAGGAGTCTTTGGGAGGAATTTCAAAGAAGGGAAAGATAGTTGCATTTGAGAAATTAGAAATGACTCCTTTATTCATAGATACTACATGTAGCAGAGAAGGAGGAACCTATATGTGAGAAACCATGTATGATTTATTAGAAGAAGAGGAATTAAGACCTCTAGAAGCAAAGGTCACAACTAATGGTCGTGTTTCCTCAAATGCCTCCATTTTTGAGATGGCATGCTCATTTCTACATCGCATAGCCGCATGCCCAAAGATAATCCCTTATACAGATATGGTCAAGTGGATTATTGATTAGGTGGATATCTAAGATAGAGAATTTAAGAATAAAAACCAAGAGGTTATGGGATCTTTTCTTCTAGATAACCTATGGCTTATGTACCACCTACCAAAGCCACAAATGATCTACAACAAACAATTCCTTGAGAATTTTTCCAAAGAGAAAGAGGACCCAATAGATGTCACCTAGACCTGGTCAAATAATGAGGGCAAGATCAAAAAGGACAAAGTGGGTATGTAATCTACTACATCCATTTCTCCTCCCCATAGTTTTGTAGCAGCCATTAATAGATGCAGTCGTAAATGAAACCATAAGGTCTGCCACTAATAGCACTAAATTTTCCCTAGAATCACTGCCATTAATAGATGCAGTCGTAAACAAAACCATAATGAATTGGGCCCAAATTTTATCTCATAATTTAGAAAAAGGTGATAATGGATTATATGAGAAAAATGAGTATCTCTTCAAGGATTTACCCTCCATATTTTATGAGTGCCTATGTGATGGACGCAATCTGTTTTGGTTCAAAATTTTCTATCATGGGATGGAAGTGGACAGTGAAACATCCACTTCACATTCAGATATATCATAAGCAAACATGGGAGTCTGAGTTTTACCTGCAATTTTACAAAATTTGTCATGGAGTCATGTTGTCTATCCATAAACATGTTTACAACCAAAATGCCCCTATGTTTTCTAAGGAAGCCGAGGTAGATATCCTCCCAATGGCCAGATGGTATGGGGAGGAAACATTCACATGTATCAGACTACTTGGGAGCATTGGCTCACCTCATGTCCTCCTGTACTATCTCCCCAACAAATTGATGGCTAGAGAGATAGCCTATCAAACAACAAGTGAGTGTGGGCTAAGCAAAGGATTAAAGGAAGTGAAAAAGGCCATTTGGCCTACATTTCCATTATAGTGTGGGGCATTTTCACTACACTATTTGGGGCATGCATTCAAAGAATCAAATATCATGCAATATGTAAAATTACCTAAATTCCCAAGAAGACAATATGACCCAAATGGCGCTACCAAAGACTTCACTACCATGGTGAAAGTGAAGGTATTAGTCATGAGGAAGATGCATTTGATGACGTCTTCCTACAAAAAGAAACATTCACAGATGTGAAGCACATAGCATTATTAATTTTTGACCTAGAAGATCTTGAAGCCTTTCATGAATAGAGAGAAAGGAGATTGTTAAAGGTCCCATTGGACCGATTACATATTGAACCAATAAGGGAGCCTACTCCCAGCATAAACCTATAAGAGAGCTCCAGAGAAAATTCTAAAGGTAATTCTCAAGCAAAGTCTACCAAGGAGTCAGAGAACTCAGAACCATAGTCATAGAATGGGGCAAATAAAAGTAAGGAATCAAAAAAAGATACATCCAAATCTACAGAAAAGGTAGCTAAGAAAAGCTCAGCTAAAAAAGAGGCTGAAATTCGCTCCACCTCCACTTAGTCAACAAAACCCCCGATGATTGATTTAGAGAAATAAAGGGAGAATTTTAATAAAAATATCCATACAGATGGAAAAGCACCTAATACACAGACTCCCCAACACAAAGAAACTCATGAAATTATAGTGGAGAAAACTGTAAGTATTCAAGAAGTAGAGCACATTCCTGCCACTACTACCTCTAAAATTGTTTTGAGAATTGAGAAGATTCCTCCTTCAGATGTTTTCTATAGCCCGACCCACATTGTTGTTGTCAAAAGGCAAGAAAAGAAGAGGAATTTGGATGCTACAGTTGATACTACTCCCGATAATGGAGCAATGGATATTGTCTAGAAAGATTCACCCATCGACCCATTTGAGAACCTTACTAGACTATCGCAGTTTGTAGGAGCCTATGCTACAATGACTATTGATAAAGAAATAGAGGTAAAAATGTTGCTCAGAGAAAAGGAAAATAAAATTATGCTGTTGGAATAATAGTTAGAGCAAGAAAAATATAACCAACAAGTGGAATTGCAAATATCCAAGCTACAGCAAGAATTTGAGCAGATGTAAATAAAACATCAAGCCAGCTTAACAAAAAAGGAAGCGAAAATACAAGCAATAAAAGATAAGTATAAGGACAATCCAAATATTGATTGTTTATAATTTAAGCACTCAGCCTTAACTCCTAGCTAATGCACCAAAAAGAAATTCTATGCCAGAAGGTCTTGCAGTTGAGTCCTTATCATGAGACTAGTGACAAGTTAACGAGTCAAGTCATTGACATGATACTTGAATATGATGAAGTCTTGAAAAGCGTTTCTGACTTTATCAACTAGAAAAATTTAGAGGATGGGAGGAAGGCCGATTTTCCTATACTGGAGGAGTCACATAAAGAAATTCTATTTAGAGACTGGGATTCTTGGCTTAGGCAAGCAGAAAAGGCAACAACAGTCGCAGAAGCAGCAACAAACAGTGTTATTGAAAACATCAATGAAAATTTACACAGCGCAAAACTAGTGGTAGAGTCTGTACCAAGTTTTTTTCTGAATGTCAAATAGCTCAAACAACAATGGAAGTAGGAAACAAGGGAAAAGGAGGAAGAAATTAGGAAAATGACCAAGTTAAACCAGGAAGTATACTGGAAATATTTAGTTAAATCTTACAACCAATGGATGAACCTGCGATGCCTAACCTCTTCCACACAGAAAATGGTGCCAACACTGACCGATGTCATGTTCACTGATAGTTGAAATCTGCAATCAGATGACCGACATAGCTCAAACTAATGACAGACCTATGTGATCTCAAATATCAAACGTAAAGGAGTTATTCACCATGTTTTATTTCTATTTTTGTTTTGTTTTGCATAATTTGAGGAAGGCTACTCAAAGCTCCTCAACTATTTTTGTAATAATATATTCTTAGGATTTATAATTTAGTATTTAAACCCCTCTCATGCATTTAGAGAGGGGTCTAAAAATTTTATCAGGAACAATCTTCAAAACATGCACTTATGTCCCTTTGAAGAAGTTTTGGTGAAATGAATGGAACATGATTTATTTTCATCTTTTCTGGCATATTCTATTTAAATTGCACTTTTGTACTCTTAGATGGTGTTTGATTGATTGTAAGTAGGTCAATATTGCTGAAACACATGAGCATAGCTTATTACAAATGGTAATTTTATCTTGTGATTTTGTTTTATTTATGTATTAAGCGATAATTTTTCCTTCAAATTGTTTATGCATGAAAGTTTAAAGCTTGGTTAGCATTATTGCACTTTTTTATCGTGATGGCCGAAATTTTATGCTGAATATATGAATAATTTCTTATGCGATATATATTTCACAATTGTTTCAGCTAACTATTTATCCAAAACAATTATTGTTAAAACGATTTCACTTCTTATTGTAGTTGAATGATCTTTATTACCAATTCCTCTAGTACATTATTGTAGATTGCATACTTCAATTTTATTCCTGGGTATAGTAATAGCTAGATAGTGCTTAAATTAGGATATATATGCATGTGATTATAGCTTTAGATTATTTTACTTTCAGCTTAAACTTTCCTTCGAACTATCATATATCACCCCATCAGCACTATCATAATTTATATTGGGAAACTAGTCCCATTATCCCTAGCCAGAGCCACTACACCAAACAGAAAAGGAGATTCCAACCAAGGTCCAAACCAAGTGGTTTTCCCCCATGTTGTAAGCAACAATTTTCGAGGCTTCAACATTTTGGCACTAGAAGAAGGGCTTGAATATCAATGGAAAGTAAATCCAAATTAACAGGCCATTCTAAGAGTAATACTCCCTCACCATCACCCCCAACTTCATGATCACATTCCAAATCTCCTAATCTTAAGAGAGAAGTTCTAAAAACAACAACAGAGCCCACTGTTGAAATCCCAAAGAAGCCAGATCATTCTTCTTCTACTGAAGCTCCTTAAGTCCAATCTTTGATTCATAAATTACAGGGGATTTTAATATCTCAAGATGAATCTATGTTACCCCAAGATAGTGTTAACTCTTAGTTTACCCCATCTCAATAGTTAAATAGAGCACAAAGAGAAAAGTTTTGAATCCCACCATTCGAAGTCCCTCTACCAAGCTGTAAGAAAGCTAAGAAGACACCATTTGAATCTCACAATGAGGTTCTTTCATCAACACAATCATCATCTTCATTCATTCCATCCATATCATCACAAGACCAATCATCCACCTCACCACTCCAGATCGTAATTCACACAGGTACTGGAACTCCATCTTCCTCTACCCAATCACCTTCAATAACTACCACATCTTCCTCTTCTCGGGTACTAACAATGGCTCAACTTCCTCAAAGGCCATGGACAAATCCAGGAGCTATTAGGATGGCTGCACCTTTACATCTCTTGCTAGCCCATTCAGAGAAATGTTTACCAAAGTTCAATCCTAATAATGGCCTATTGGCTGAGGAACACATAATTTTTTTTATGTTGTCCATTAACTTGAACGAAGTAGTAGAAGATGATTTAGTTGTAAGATTATTTCCATATACTTTGCAGGGATTAGAAGGATCATGGTACTTCTCATTACCATCAGGTTCTATTAATAGTTGTGATGCTTATCAAGAGCAGTTCTTAACTAAATATGGAGATCATAGATCCACGGTTACCCTAATCAATGATCTCTCCGATTTGAAAGCTGAACCTAAAGAACCAATAAAATACTTCAACTCTCGCTTTAATAAATTATTGAATAAGATACTAATGGCAACTAAGCCCAATGATGAGGTCCAAAATGAGTGGTATATTTATGCTTTCCCTTTAAACACAACTATTTTCATCGATAGAGCTACCAAACCAACTTTGGCAGAAAATATGAAAGAGGCAATAGCTGTAGAAAAACATATTCTAGCTGTAGAGAAGAAAAATGCATTAGAAGAACGAAAATCCAAGAAAGTGACTTTTAGGGATGAATCTAAGAGGAAACAACCAAAATATCCCTTTCACCTTGAAAGTTTGCAGAAAGTCCTCAAAACCATGTCTAATGAAATGGTTGATACTAAAAAACAAGTAGCAGAGACTTCCTCTAAGAAACCTTTTATACCATTTAAAAGGAATTCCCCTGTTGATCCTAAACCTCCAAATTCTATATCAAATTCTGAATCATATGCAGGGGAACATGAATTTTCAATAAATGAAGAACAAATTGATGATGAAGAAGTGGCAAAGTTACATGAATTGTGGGATTTTATACTTCCCAACGAAGAAACGTAAGAAGCACTACCTATTGCCACCTGAAGTAAAAACCATGTTGATTTTCCGCAAACAAATCCAAAGCAGAAGGCCTTAACACCACCTACCAAGGACGAAACAACAGTTAAGAAATATTCACTAAAATCCACTCAAACTACTCCTTAATTGAATTTTACACCTTCAGCTAAAACCCTTATAGTATCTGATGAAATGGAATATAATATTGTTGATGATATGAACAAGACTAGGGCAAACATCACCTTTCATGAACTTAGCAAGTTGAAACATTAGTAGAAGCTACTCCTTAAGGAGCTTAAAGAAGTACCTACTTCACCTCTTCCTGCTAATGTGATCTCACAAGCTACCCAAGAAATAGGAAGATCCCCTATCACCTCTTTAAACAAATTTGATCCGACCGACATAGCTCTGATTGGGGGAATATCAAATTCCCATACTCCTCCATCTCTCCTTACTTTTCAAAATTTTAATAGAAACTTAGACTATTTTTTAGTTTATTCAAGAGCTTCATCTAACATTTTACCTAGAACAATTTGTGCAAAGTTGAATGTTTAACCCAAAAAATATGTTGTATGCATTATGAAATTACATCAATCTCAAGTCAATGTTGTTGGGGAAATTAATAAAGTAACCATCAGACTCTCATCAAATCCCAAAGTCTGTCAAGTCATTGACACTCTTGTAGTTGATATTCCAGAGTTCTATGGCTTAATGCTTAGTAGAGACTGGTCAAAAAATCTTCACAACTATTTTGCGACTGACTAGTCTCAGATGTGGCTTCTCTATAATGGCAAGCCAAATCAAATAAGGGTTGATCATGAAAAACATCAAAACTACATAGTCATAGAGCTAGAAGGAGAAAATGAACTAGTTTCGTATAGAAACAATATCATCAGAAACTACCCAGTGGAATCATTTCTAGGAAATTTTAATATTTATACTTCACCTTTCTTGGAAAACTTTGTTGTATCTCATGCTGAAAAATTTTCCCAAAAAGATACTTCTAAGTGTGCAAATTTTGTAGATAAACCTGTAGTTAGCTCTATATTTTAGAAATTATTTTTTGATGGATCTAAATCCAATGATGGAGCAGGAGCAGGATGCATATTACTTAGCCCAAAAGGGGAAAAGACTATGTTAGCATGCAGACTTGAATTTGACTGCACAAACAACACTGTTGAATATGAAGCATTAGTTCAAGGTTTGTATAAAGCCATTGGCATTAATATCAAACACCTCCAAGTGTTTGGAGATTTAGAAATTGTGATAAAATAGGTAAGAAATACTATACCCTATTTGTATGTACATTTTAAGCATTATTAGTCATTAGTCCAAGACCCGACTTCCCACTTTACAGCGATTAATATTTCCACTATTCCGAGACTCCAAAATGCAAGCACCGCTCTCCTAGCTAATGTGGCTTCCAAGCTTATTCCATCGGGAGATTATAGTCCTGATCACTTTTCCATTGAATTTATTTTTAGGCCTTCTATTCCTGACAATATCACCAGCTGGAGAGTCTTTAATAATGATCCAGATATCATAATATTTTTGACATCAAAAGGCTCTTATGATGACCAAATAGTTGATGAAGACCAACATGACAACCAACTTAAGTAAGAAACAACCAATAATGTTATACCAAAGTCTATGGTTAAGTTGGAAGATTTATATGACCTCAAGGACAGGTTCAAATGACCCACCAATTCAAAAATTTTGAGTTCAACTTTGAGGTTTGAATTGATTAACCTTAGAACTGATCTTAAACCTCAAAATATTAATCTAGTCCTCGAACTTACGTCAAATGAGAAATCAACCTTTATACATTTATTGAAGAAATATAAGAATGTATTTTCATGGAACTATGAAGAGATTAAAACGTATGACACTTCCATTATTCAGCATACTATCCCCGTGACGTCTAATGAAAAACCTGTTCAATAGAAATTAAGAAAAATCCATCCTAATTTAGAAAATTAGATTAAATCTGAATTGAACAAACTACTAAACTCGAAGATTGTTTTCCCTCTCATCCATTCCAGGTGGGTCTCTAATCTTGTCCCAGTCAAAAAGAAGAACGACAATATTAAGATATGTATATACTTTGGCAATCTAAACAAAGCGTGTCAAAAGGACAACTTTCCATTTCCTCCTATGGAATATTGAAATCAGTTGCAGACTTAGAACTAATGTCTTTCCTGGATGAATTCTCAGGTTATAATCAGATCTTGGTACATCTAGATGACTAGTTGAAAACTACATTTAGGACAAAATGGGTCACTTATGCTTATGAGAAGATGCCATTTTGACTAATTAATGTTAGTGCTACTTTCCAAATAGCCATGGACATAGCCTTCAAAGGTTTAGTAAACAAATTATTAGTAATCTACTTAGAAATATAACTATATATTCCAAAAAGCGCAGTAATCATTTGGGAGATTTAAAACAAATCTTTGAGCATTGTCAAAGGTATGGAATTTCTCTTAATCCTATGAAATCTTTCTTCACATTAAGTGAAGGAAAAATCATTGGATTCATTGTATCCAAAGTAGGGATTCACATTAACCTTAATAGAATAAGAGAAATCTCTAAAATAGAATAAGAGAAATCTCTAAAATTCCTTTACCTCATAACAAAAAATCAATGCAATCTTTCTTAGGTCAGATAAATTTTCTTGAAATATTTGTCCCTAACTTCTCACGAAATTTTTTACCTCTTCAATCTATGATAAAGAAAAATTCTCTTTTTAAATGGGGACACACAGAACATGAAGCATTTTATTTGATTAAACAAGAAATCATTAATACTCCCTCTTTTGCAACTTCTAATTTTTGAAATCATTTCATTCTTTATAATTTTGCTTTTGAGAAATCATATGCAGCCATATCGACACAAGTCAATGAAGAAAATATGAAACCCCAATCTCTTTCTTTAGCTCCAATTTGCAAGGAGCTGAACTGAATTACTCAAATGTTGAAAAACAAGCTTTTGTTGTTTTCAAATCAATAAAACACTTCAGACCTTTTCTCCTCAAAACCCACACCAAAGTAATAGTGCCATTCTCAGTAGTGAGAAAAATGTTGATACAAAGGGATGTAGGTGAGAAGAGAGCAAATTGGGTGACAACTCTGCAAGAATATGACATTGAAATCATACCAGAAAAAATTGTAAAAGGTCAAGGCTTTTGTAGGATGTTAATAGGAGTGCCTAATTTATCAACACTACAAGACTCAGGTGAAGTCTATGAGGTAAGGCTTAATGACACTCAGTCAAGTTATACTGATATCATGTTTTACTTGAGAAATGGATGTGCCCCAACACAATTAAATTATAAGAAGAGAAGGGCCTTGAGGCTAAAAGCTAGACAATATCAAATTGTCAATGATGTGTTGTTTAGAATAAATTATGATTCTATTTTACTTAGATGTCTTGAAAAAATTGAGGCAGAAAAGGTGTTGCAGGAACTCCATGATGGACCAGTTGGTGGACATTTTGGAGGAGATACCACCACGCATAAAATCCTGCATGATGGCTATTATTGGCCAACATTATTAAAGGATACATACAACTATGTAAGGAGATGTAAATTTTTTCAAACAGCTACTGGGAGATAGAGAAAACCCACATTACTATTACAAGCACTCAATATTGAACAACCATTTGAGCAATGGGGAATGGACATAATAGGTGAGATCATTCCTCATTCTTATAAGCAGCATAGATATATCCTTACAGCAACTAATTACTTCACAAAATGGGTGGAAGCCATTCCACTCAAGGTAGCCAATTTTTAAAACATCATTGAATTTATTGATCAATTTATAATTACCAAATTTGGTCTGCCATCTGCCCTGATGTTTGATAATGCACCTTATTTTTCAGGCAATGCTATGACATAATTTTCTCTCAAAATAATTTTTAATCTTAAATACTCTGCTAACTATTATCCATATGGAAATGGGTTAGCTTAATCTACAAACAAAAATCTCATAAGTATTATTAAACAAACTATTGACCAAAATCAGAATAAATGGCATGAGTCTTTAATATTTTCTCTATGGGCAAATCGAATAACTTAGAAGGCCTCCATTGGCACTTCTCCTTTTAATTTGGTCTATTGGAAAGAAGTTGTCCTACCTACAAATGTAGCTATTCCCTCTCTATCCCTAGTCCAGTTCATTAAATAAACTCCTTCCTCTTCTATGAAAGTTAGACAATTACAAATCCTTAAGCTTGAAGAGGAAAGGGAAAAGGCTAGAATCACACATGCACATCATCAATAGTTAGTCAAAGCTTCCTTTGATTCAAATTCTGTAAGTTCAAAATCTTTTCAACTCTGAGACCTACTATTGAAATGGGATAAAGACCACGAGGAGAAAGGCAAGCATACCAAGTTCCAACAAATGTGGCTTGGCCCATTTTAGATTGTGGAACAAATAGGACCATCAACCTTTTTATTGTAGGATTTATCAAGCAAGAGAGAATCTCTACCTATTAATGAGTAGATCTTAAAGAAATATTTTCCATAGAATATGATCTCTTCTATTCACTGTATATTATTGCCTTTATTTTATTTTTCTAGAAAGAATAATACAAGTTGAAGAACATTTACTTTTGGCTTTACAAAAAATAGTCTCTTTTTATTTTTGACTTTTCGCTTAAGATTATTATGAAAATGAATTTCATACATAAAATATAGGTTTAAGTTTTGTTTCTCTAAAATTTCTTGTTCTCTGCTAAAATTATTTGATATTTGACGTAGCTTAACTTTAGAAACGAACCTTTCCTCTACATCAGTCAAGAAAAGTATTAATAACAAAGAAAAGTCTCTCTATAGAAAAGCATCTTTAAACTCTACAATTTTCATCCACAAGCTCTTAAGGAGCCAATGATTCTCCCCATCTATTAAGTTTACATTTTTAGAGTGTAATTCTAAAATATACTTAAACTTAAATGATAAGAGGTCTCATCAAGAGCCGGGTTACCATGATTATAATGTTATAACTAGCTGACATTACCAATACTGCATATCAAAATAGTGTAATGGCTTGAGATTGTATTAATCAAAAGACAAGGGGTCTCATTAAGATCTAGCTTGTTCAATTAAGTTAAAATCAAGTGAATGGCATTGTCCATTTTAGTCACCAAACTAGGACATCATCCTTTAAGGGATAAAAAATGAAATTTTGAAGAAAAATAATTATTTCATAAAATAAAAGGCAATAAGTATACAAATATGAGGTTATATTTAAAAATTCTATTCTGACCTAGGTGGGATACTGAATCATTGTTGGTTAAAAGGTAACCCTATTGAGGCTATGAACACCTGCTAGCAGCAGAGGCTCTAACTATGACAACTGAGTATACCAAAAATTGATCTGTGAAGAGCCTCCCTGTTTTTATCTTTAAAACCAAGTAATGACTTATGTAAACAAAGTAACTTTCTTATGTAAGAGGATAATCAAAAGGATAATAGTTAAGTGGATGTTATTTAAATATTCAAAGAGCAGTATGACTTACCTTCCATTTCATGTAATTTTCATTTTTCTAAACCATCTTTATTTTGGAAGTTTTTATAAATTTCAAAAAACTCTCAGAGATAACTTGTTCTTCCAAGTGAATCGCCAATTGTTGTGTTATTCAACAACCCCCCATTTGTTAATATTTGTATTCAATATTACATTAATAAATGGGGACCCTTTAAAAAATCCTTCCAAAAATAAGTTTAGCATGTAGGCATTTTTATTATTAAATTTTGGAATAAAACAAGATATCAATCAAACACCTTTTCAAAGGCTAGTAAATGTCTGCCTTTCCCACATATCGCACAATCAAGAATGATTGAAATCCTTGCTAGTCCACCAAATCTAGTGAAAAATGATCAAAAGTGGACTTGACGCTAAAATAATTCAAAACTAGTATGTTTCTTATATAAACTAGTCCTAAGGCATTTCTTATTAAAAATAAGGCTTGCATCACATATCACTATTTTTTAGAAGGTGCACCGTAATGAATTACCTTAAAACATGTGAGATGTGAAATTGAGATGACAACATTTCCCTTATAGCATCACATTTCACACATTTAAAAGAACACCACAAACTTACCATTTGTCAAGATTGCAAAATGTGATTGAAGACCCAGACCCACTCCCAAGATACGCCACAAATAAGTATTTAGGTTTGCTTCTTAATAAAAGGGACTTTACACAAGAAAACCTAACAAATGAGCTATGTTTTGGAAACAATAGTAAGTAGCCCGCATCCCGCATCTCACAAAAACAAAAAGGAGAGCATACAAACATAATGTGATAAAGCCCAAAATCACCGTTTCCACAATTTAAAGGCTCACCACCCTAGAAGCTTTCTTCTTGACCTACGATGTGGACATTAATGAGCAATAAAGCTAAGATACAATGAACCATTAGGGGAATTACTAAAGGTTAATGGCATTTATGTGTGAAAATCCATTCAATGTGATATAATGTCTTCTCACTTGCATTCAAATAAAACTCCTTTCTTATCACCTTTTCAAGTTATTTGTATTATTCCATCTTACATTCATTCTTATCTCTATATATATGATAGTTGTTGTTTTTCTCCATTTTTAGGAAAAATCCATAGAAGGAGTCTTTGGGAGCAATGGAAAAGAAGGGAAAGGTAGTTGTGTCTCACAAGTTAGAAATGACTCATTTATTCACAGATATTACATGCAGCAAAGAAGGAGGAACCTCTACATGGGAAACCATGTATCATTTGTTAGAAGAAGAGGAACCAACACCTCTTGAAACAAAGATCACAGTTGACGGTCGTGTTTCCTCAGATGCCTCCATTTTTGAGACATCATGTTCATTTCTTCATCGCATAACCATGTACCCAAGGATAATCCCTTATACAAATATGGTCAAGTGGATTATTGATGAGGACGATATCTTAGATGGAGAATTTAAGAATAGCAGCCAAGAGGTTATGAGATCTTTTTTGCCAGATAACTGTTACACAGTATTTTGTCACTGACCCCACACCCCTTGATACTGGATAAAGTCAGTCTCTGAGTGACATTTGATCTTTGTCATATACCAAAATATGTGTCCAAATCTTCCATATTACTCAATAATATTTCCTCAGCTCATTAATCCTGAAGCTGACCCATTTTTACCCACATTTCAAAATCATCTCAGGTCATCAATAGAAAAAATAATGCCTCATGATGACGTCTCTAGAAAACGGTGTACTCTTGCGACTATCTCAGGTTGTCAGCGTTGCACCTGCGACGGTTTTTGTAGGGTTAATTTTTATAGCCCTACCTCCTGAATAAACCAGTGTAGCTTGTCCTTTGTTGTTTCTTTCACCTTTTTAAGTTTGTTTTGACTGTATTTTCTAAGGCATATCCTTCTTGGTTCTGTTTGTATGAATTTTGGTGATTGGGTTGTGTGACTTAAGTCTTTTGGGATTTCATCAAGAAGTCACTTGTTTTTGGTTGCTTGTCCTTCCAAGATTCTAAACTACATCCACAACCATTTTATTGACTTGTTTGAAGTTGTACCCTTATCGCTTGTCTATCCTTTCTGATTGGTCTGTAGTGATTGGTCATCAAACCAGTTTGTTGTGGTGATTTGATTTCCATTCACTATCGAACATACATTACATTTGTTTTGATCAGTCAAGCTTGCATTTGCTTGTTTTTTATTAAATCCAAAAAATCAAAAATATTGCATTCATACAACATACGAAAGTGAAAGTGCATTTGCATTAGTGAATTTTTCACAATTGAGAAATTAGAAAGCAAAGTTCAAATCTTTGATTAGTAGTTGCGAGAAAAGTGCATTGATGCATTGCATTTCCTAGTGATTGGATTGCTTTCATGTGTCGCTTCTCTTACATTTTCTTTTTATCGTTTGTGTTCGCTTGGAAATGAACTCCTTACCCTCATTTAGGTAGTTGTTCATCGAAAGAAATGGTGTTTTACTCATTGTAGTTGCATCCTAGGAATTGTTGAAATACATTCAGTAGGGCCTTAAAATCAAGACTTAATTCAATATTAACCATTAAAATCTATTAAATGAACTTAAAAACACATTGGAACCTAATGCCCACTTACCTATAGGTCTAGGCTAGAGACGTGTTCTGGCGTCATTAAACTTAGTTACTATTGCTTTCACTAACGTTGGGTGATTCCTCCTTTTGTGATCCAATAGGTACTAGTATGGATTTGTGCTCCCCGTACCATCAAGTATATATTGGGAGACCCGAATAGGTTATCATCCTATTATCCTTAGGAGTTTGGGTCTTCCACCTTATGAATCGTAACACACTGAACACAGCATTCGGGAACATTGACTACCATACGGAAATTCGTTGGTCAATTCTCTTTCATTTGATCACCAAGGTGTATATGCAGTTTTGCGATTTTTCTGGTAAACCTCTTGTGTAGTATTCCAGAGTAGTCACTTTCATTCCTTTTTGACTCTTTAAAAGTAAAAGTATCATCTGAGCACTTTTCCTTTCAAGCTCATTAAACTTCGAAAGCGATAAAGTCACGTTTTCATCCTTTTCTCGACTCTTAAAATATGAAAAGATGTAGTTTCATTTCAATGTCATAAAATTTATTGCCCATGAAATACCCCTGGTTATAGTTAGAGTTCCTTTCAAGATCGATCCCAATGGCAACCTTTCCAGAGTCTACTAGTCACAGTCTCCCCCTGGATGGGAGTCCTAGTCCTTTTCCATCTTTTAGGAATGTTGTTGCTCTGTATATTGAAACATTGTCCTTGCCTGGATTAACCATCGGTTTTCCCATTTGGTTCTTTTCAACCTTGGTGGTCCCGAGTGTCATGACTCTTGTTCCACCATCTCCTTCATTTGAATCACGACATGATGATTCTAGGGTTGAGCCTTCGCCTTCTTCCCCTGTTCCTCCACCTCCTCTCCAACTTCGCCTGGTGAAAGTTCCCAATCCAATAACCAAGAGGCTAAGAAGAAGAAGATGAAGATGAAGAAGAATAAGTTAGATAAGCGAGAGGCCACCCGTGCAACTATTTCTCTAAGTGCGCCTCTGATCGGAAAACCTTTTGATCCTCCGCAAAAGGTTAAATTTCCTTGTAATTTGTGCAAGGGTGACCATTTTCTTCATGATTTTCCTGGTATTCCTAGGACCTTAGAAGTATGGTCTCATGATCTAGCTCGTCCCTCATCACCCTCTGAAGCTCATGTCGATGTTACACCCTCAACTGGCAATGGTAAGAAGAAAATGAAGCTTAGATTCCCCTATAGGTTATGTGAAGGTGACCATCTCCTTCACCTTTGTCCGCTCATGGGTAAAGCTTTTGCCATTTTGGAAAATCTTACAGCCTCTTCACCCTAGCTTCTAGTTGGTTATCAGAGGCTCTCTTCTAACCCTCTCTTGGTTGACAAAGAGATTGACTTGGATTCATCTCTTGTCCATCCTGCTCTTCCCAAGCCTAGCTATGTTATGCCTATTTCCGACCAACCATTGGTCAAGAAGAGTGTCTACTTGGTGTCACCACCAGTTGTTCACTCTATTCCAGAAGAACATAATGATCATACTGCTCATGTTCTCCTCATCTCATTAGATTCTCCTGAGTTTGAGAATGACCCTCCTATCCTGGTTGATCAAGAGAGTCCTTCTTCAGTCTCTGTAAAGCATGGGGGCAATCATGCAATACCCTCACCAAGTAGTTTTGTCATTTCCTTCAATTGGAGTCACTTTACTGCATTCCACCTTCCATCTTATGTGCCTTTCCATATTACAATACACACCAATAATAAGGTAGTACCTGGCACTCTCTTGGATGAAGGTGCATATGTTAGCCTCATGCCTTCCACTACTTGGAAAGCTTTGGGCTCCCCACAACGTGTGCCGATCACTCAGAATATGTTGTCTTTCGACGGAGGAACTATTCAACCTTTGGGGATCCTTCCAAAGTTCCTGGTTACTTTTGGAGGCAAAACCATTTGTATAGATGTGATGGTCATCCAAGGTGTGCTTGATTTCAATTTTCTCCCTAGACGTGACTATATTTATGTCACGGGGGCTCTTGTTTCTTCACTTTTCCATGTGGTTTGTTTTCCACATGACGGAAGAATTGTGACTAAGATCAATTGCCATTCTTTGGTCACCAGGTACCTTCTGTACAACCATCATCCCCTATTGGTTCTTGTTTTCCACCATTACCTCCCTTGCCACTCGTCAATTATGTGGCTACCAATTTCATCTCCACATCTATTGATGATCATGCAGATGGTCTCTTACATCATCTACTAGGGGCATTGGAGCCAGATCTGCCATTGGTACCCAATAACATGTATTCCTCCTAGAGCATGGTTCTTCCATCCAATGAAGACTTCTTTGGAGTCATGTTCTCCGATGGCCCATGAACAGTTTCAGAGGAGAGTTCTTTTCTTGTGTCAACCTCATTAAAAAATGAAATGAGTTCCAAGGATAGCTCTTGTCTTATGTCGACCTTGTTAAAAAATGAATCAAGGGGTCCCAAGGATAGTTTGATCTTGTGTCAACCTCGTTAAAAAATGAAACAAGGATCATGGAGCATAGTTTGTTGTCTTGTGTCAAGCTCATTAAAAAATGAATCAAGGAGTCCTGAGGAGAGTTCTTTTCTTTTGTCGACCTCGTTAAAAAATGAAACAAGGAATCTTGAGGAAATTTCTTGATCTTGTGTCAACCTCATTAAAAAACGAAACAAGGGTTATGAGGATAGTTCTTTTACTGTGTCAACCTCATTAAAAAATGAAACAACTCCATTTTCCAAATTGAGTGTTTGATTAAGATATCGTAAAATCTGAGTTAAGTCTTTGCAAGATCTCAAAAGTGAACCTTCATTCCATCCACCTCATTGGATGCAATGAAGCTTGCGAGACATGTACCTCGATTTGCATCATTATGCTGGGGGCATGTGAACTTATAACAAGCATAGTTTTTCATTTCAAGCTTGTGTAAAAATGAAACCAAATCCAAGCAGAGTTCTCCATGGTTCAAGATTCTGTAAAAATGAACCCATACCCGATTTACATCTCTCGATTTTTGTTTTTATCTGCTAAATTCTGCTAGATGAGCCTTTGTTGTTTCATTCCATCACCACCATCTCTTTGGCCAATCATATGCTTTCACTTGGTTGTTTTTCCTTTCCTAAGGGACCACAATGATGAGTGGTTTTATTAGCCAGCCTCTTCACCATTATATGTTTTTAGCAGTTCCACCATTGTTGGAACAAGTTGCTACCCTTTATACCACTCATTCCTTTAAGACGAGTCACCTTTAAGCTATTTTCTGACTTGTAAAAGATGAAAAGATTTCTGAGTATTTTTCTCTTTTGATTTGTAAAGGAAATAAAATGGGGGGTCCACTTTCAAACTTTTTTCAACCCTTAAAAAACAAAAATATTGCCGAGCTCTTATCGCTTTGAACTCGTTAAAGGCTACGAAGCGTCATCTACCCAAACATTTACCCCTTTTTTGGGCTAGGATAGATTACTTAAGAAAAAGGTATACGTTGATCTATCATGGTCAATAGGTTCCCTTGGGTATTTTTTTCTACCTTTTCGAATTCAAGGGACAAGTTTATTAAAAGGGACCTCTGGAGTTTTATTTTCAATGTCTTTTTCAAACTTTCTTAATATGAAAAATACTTCGAGTTTTACCTATGTCAGAATCGTTAAAACCTGACAACATTAGACTCGTCTCCATGATGAGACCTGAGCTTCTCCTCCTTAGGGCTCCTGAAAAATTCACTAGGTTGGATTTGTCCGAAGGACAAAATTATATTGCAAGCATATGTTATCCCCTTCAAGTACTTGCCAGCAATGGTGAGGGAAAATTTGGAAGCATTATGTTGATTACCTACGGTAGCTTGTTGCTCTTGAACATCGACACCTTTGTTGCTTCTCCCAAAGTTTGGGACATCCTCACTTTTTCATTGGCCTTCCGGGGTTTGTGTTCTCCATTTTGCCTCATTCCATTTGATCCCTACTCTCTCTGTGTGACTTTCGATCCCTTGGTACCAAAACACTGCCACATTTCATAGTCGTGTCACCGATATGTTCAAGAGCTTAATATTTCTGCAGTTTGCACCCTTACACCCCCCTCTAATTCTCTATTTCATCCATCTATGTCTTGTTCCCTTGTCTTGCATCATTTATGTGGGAAACGTTATGGCCCTCGTAGGATAGATTGCTTCCTGTCGACATTGACTCATTATCTAGGAAATTGATCTAGAGACTCCTTTCAAGTACCTTGGAGCTTGCATGCCTCAATGGAAAGTTCTTCGCATTCGATCGTAGACTTTCATTATTGGTCTTCAATTAGGTGATTCCACAAGTGTTTGACTCCAGATCATTCTTCACACTTTGTGGATTTTACTAGCAGTACCTTGAGAACCATCGGCATTACTAGTGGTCTCTCTCATGCTTGTTAACAGTTCACATCGTTGGCCGGTAATCAAGCAATTTTCTAGTATGCTCGACTTCGGCACATCTATTCGCATATTAGAATTTGTACTATGATTGGGTTGGATTCATGACCTCGGACTCAGATTATATAAGTTCCGGCCGCGTGGATTGGTTTTTGATTGCATACATGACTTTTTAATTAGATGGGTGCAACCATACCTGAGCCTTTCTAGATGGCTGCATCCATACCTATGTTTTCATATAGTCTTTTCAACTGGATGGTTGTGTCCATACGATAGACCAATTCTATTTTTCTTTTGGATGGCTATGCCCATACCTTGGCTACATGTATTTCTTTCACTATCAGAGATATCAGTTGTACTTGCGTCTGCAGGTTCTCCACGATGGTGTTCTGGTTCAGTTATGCTTTCATAAAGAATTTCACCCCTCCCACTCTCTCGGCCTTCATACTTTAGGGGGCATCTATTACACAGCATTTTCTCACTGACCCCACATCCCCTGATACTGGATAAAGTCGGTCTCTGAGTGACATCTTCTCTTTGTCATATAGCAAGATATGTGTACAAATCTTCCATATTACTCAAGAAGATTTCCTAAGCTCATTAATCCTGAAGTTGACCCCTTTTTACCCATGTTTCAAAATCGTATCAGGTCATTAGTGTCCTACCTATGATGATAGCCCAGAATAAACTAACGCCTCACGACAACATCTCTGAAAACAGGTGTACTCTTGCAACTGTCTCTGAGTCTCAGTGTTTGACTTGCGACGACCTAGATATGGCAAATTAGTTCAAACATAATGCTTTTGGGTGGTTTTGGAGCTGGTTTTTGGGTCAACGAAGTTCACCTTTCCTCATTTGAGATGGTGGTTCCACCTTTTGAGTAACCTCCGATGAATATAAGCATCCTCTCCCCTCATTTATGGAGGCTCCTCCTCTTATAAAAGCATCGTCCATGGCTATGATCAGCTAGTTCAGAGTTCTTAGCAGCCTTTAGGTGTGAGAAAATTAGCTAGTTCTTGGTGTTGGATTGATAGGTTGTAGTGTAAATTGTTGATAGTCTAGCAACTGGTTGTGGATTGTTAGTGTGAAATGGTCTTATAAGAAGGAAGCTTCGTTATTATTGCCTTAGCCTTATACTAGTGCTCTTGGGTTAGAGAGAGAGAGTCATCAGCCTTTCTGGGAGACCCTTGAGAGTGAATGCTTTTGGAGACATACTGACTAGACCCTTCAAGGAAGCTTGCGACATCAAGGCATTGTTGTAAGCTTTGCTTTTGCTCATATTAATACAATCAACGGTTGTTTCCTATGTCTTGTATGAAATATATTTGATATCTTATGGTTCCTTGACTCTGTAAGTAAATAGTTCATTGTTGTGCTCTATGATGTGTTTCATTGTTCTCTTATGTTGTTTCAGGTGAATCACTCATCAAGGAGAAGGGAATGATAGCTAGAGCAGAGTAATGAAGACTTCATCGAAACACTGGCATAAGGTAGGCTCTTTCAATGATGACTATTTAAGGAAATTAGTTATTGTATTTGTTTTGTTGTGACTAGACCCACTCTAGGGCTAGAGGGGTTTCCTCTATCCATAGAGGGAACATTACCTACATCACAATAACCTATGACTTATGTACTGCCTACCAAAGCCACAAATGATCTACAACAAACAGTTCCTTGAGAAGTTTGCCAAAGAGAATGAGGACCCAGCAGATGTCACCCGGACTTGTTCGAATATTGAGGCCGAGATCAAGAAGGACAAAGCAGGTATGTACTCTACTACATCTATTTCTCCTCGCCATAGTTTTGCAGTAGTCATGCTATGTATGATGTTTGGAAAGCCCGATAGCACTAAATTTTCCGCAAAATGGATGTCATTAATAGATGCAGTCATAAACGCAACCATAATTAACTAGGCCCAAATTTTTTCTAATAATTTAGCAAAGGCGATAATGGATTATAGGAGAAAAATGAGTATATCTTCGAGGGTTTACCCTTCATTTTTATGAGTGCTAATTTAATCGACGCAATCTACTTTGGTTTAAAATTTCCTATCATGAGATGGAAGTGGACTGTGAAACATCAACTTCCCATTCATATATATCATAAGGACATGTGGGAGTCTCAGTTTCACCCTCATTTTTACAAAATTTGTCATGGAGTCATGCTGCCTATCCATAAACAAGTTTACAACCGAAATTCCCCTAGGTTTTCTAAGGAAGCTGAGGTAGATATCCTTCCAATGGCCAGATGGTTTGGGGAGGAACATTAACATTTATCAGAGTATTCGGGAGAATTGCCTCACCGCATGTCCTCCCATACTATATCCCCGAAAAATTGATGGCTAGAGAGATGGCCTATCAAACAACGAGTGAGGGTGGGCTGAGAAAAGGATTAAAGGAAGGCAACAAAAAACATTTGGCCTACATTTCCATTTTAGTTTGGGGCATTTGCAATCCACGATCTGGGGCATGCATTCAAAGAATTAGAGATCATGCAATCTCTAAAATTACCTAAATTCCCAAGATGACAGTATGACCCAAATGGCACTGCCAAAGACTTCACTACCATGGTGAAAGTGAAGGTATTCAGTCATGAGGAATATGCATTTGATGACATCTTCCTACAAAAAGATACAGTCATAGATGTGAAGCACATGGCATCATTACTTTTTGACCCAGAATATCTTGAAGCCTTTCATGAATAGAGAGAAAGGAGATTCTTAAAGGTCCCATTGGACCAATTACAAATTGAGCCAATAAGGGAGCCAACTCCCAGTGTAAGTCTAGAAGAGAGCTCCAGAGAAAATTCTAAAGATAATTCTAAAGTAGAGTCTACCAGGGAGTCAGAGAACTCAGGCCCATAGTCACAGAATGGGGAAAATAAAAGTAATGAATCAAAAAAGGATACAGCCGAATCTATAGAAAAGGTAGTTGAGTAAACCTCAACTAAAAAATAGGCTGAAATTCACTCCACCTCCACCGAGTTAATAAAACCCCCAGTGATTTATTTAGAGAAAGAATGGGAACATTTTAATAAAAATCTCCATACAGAGGGAAAAGCACCTTTGCCACAGACTCCATAACACAAAGCAACTCAAGAAATTTCAGTAGAGAAAACTGTAAGTACTCAAGAGGTAGAGCACATTCCTACCACTCCTACCTCTAAAATTGTTTTGAGAATTGAGGAGATTCCTCCTTTAGATGTGTTCTATAGCCCAACCCAAAAATCTTTTGTCAAGAGTAAAATAAATAAGAGGAAGTTGGATGATACAGTTGTTACTACTCCCGATAATGAACTGATGGATATTGTCTAGAAAGATTCACCCATCGACCCATCTAAGAACCTTACTCGACTGTCACAGTTTGCAAGAGCCTATGCTACAACGAATATTGATAAAGAAACAGAGGTACAAATGTTGCTTAGAGAAAAGGAAAATAAAATTCTATTGTTGGAACAACAGTTACAGCAAGAAAAATCTAACGAACAAACGAAATTGGAAATAGCCAAGCTCCAACAAGAATTCGAGTAGATGCAAATAAAACATCAAACCAGCTTAGCAGAAAAGGAAGAGAAGACACAAGGAATAACAAATAAGTATAAGGACAGTCCAAATATTGATTAGTTTATAATTGAAGCACTCAGCCTTAACTCCTAGCTAATGCACCAAAAAGAAATTCTATGCCAGAAGGTCTCGCAGTTGAGCTCTTATCGCAAGACTAGTGACAAGTTAATGAGTCAAACCATTGGCATGAGAATCGAATATGATGAAATCGTGAAAAGAGTTTCCAACATCATCACCTACAAGATTTTAGAGGATGGGAGGAAGGCCAATTTTCCTATATTGGAGGAGTCACATAAAGAAATTATATTTGCAGACTGGGATTCTAGGCTTAGACAAGCAGAAAATGCAACAACGCTCGTAGAAGCAACAACAAATAATGTTATTGAAAAAATGAATTAAATTTTAAATAGCAAAAACCTGGTGGTAGAGACTATACCAGGTTTTCTTCCGAATGTCAAACAACTCGAACAACAGTGGAAGTAGGCAACATAAGAAAAAGAGGAAGAAATTAGGAAAATGACAAGGTTAAACTCGGAAGCATACTGGAAATATTTAGTTAAACCTTACAGCCAGTGGATGACCCTATGATGCCTAACCTCTTCCACACAGAAAATGGTGCCAGCACTAATCGATGTCGTATTCACTGGGTAGTTGAAATCTCCAATCGACTGACCGACACAGCTCAAACAAATGACGGACATCTGCGATCTCAAATATCAAATGTAAAGGAGTTAGTCACCATGTTGTATTTCTATTTTTGTTTTGTTTTGCATAGTTTGAGGAAGGTCATTCTAACCCGCTCAATTATTTTTGTAATAATCTATTCTTAGGATTTATAATTGAGTATTTAAACCCCTCTCATGCATTTAGAGAGGGATCCACAAATTTTATCAGAAACAATCTTCAAAACATGCACTTTTGTCCCTCTAAGGAAGTTTTGGTTAAATGAATGGAACAAGATTTATTTCATCTTATCTAGCATATTCTACTAAAATTGTACTTTTCTACACTTAGATGGTGTTGGACTGATTGGAAGTAGATCGATATTACTGAAACACACAAGTAGAACTTATTGCAAGTGGTGCTTTTATCTTGTGATTTTGTTTTAATTATCTATTAAGCAATAATTTTTTCTTCAAATTGTTTATGTATTTAAGTTTAAAGCTTGGTTAACATTATTACACTTTTGTATGGTGATGGCCTAAATTTTATGCTGAATATATGAATAATTTCTTATGCAATATATATTTCACAATCTTTTCGGCTAACTATTTATCTGAAACAATTATTGCTAAAACAACTTGACTTCATATTGCAGTTGAATGATCTTTATTACCAATTGCTCCAGGACATTATTGTAGATCGCATACTTCAATTTTATTCCCGGGTATAGTCATAGCTAGATAATGTTTAAATTAGGATATATGCATGTGATTATTAATTTAGATTAGATTACTTTTAGCTTAAAGATTCCTCTAAGCTATCATATATCACCCCATCAATACTATCATATTTTCTATTGGGAAATTGGTCCCATTATCATCAGTCAGAGTTACTACGCCCAACGGAAAAGGAGTTTCCAACCAAGGTCCAGACCGGGTGGTTTTCCCCCATGTTGTAAGCAACAATCTTAGAGGTTTCAAGAGTGCCCTACATTGTTAAACATGTATTATAGAAAGGGGCCTATGAGCTCATTGACTATGAGGGAAATCCCTTAGACAAGCCCCACAATGGTTTTTATCTCAAGAAGTACTATGCTTAGGCCATATCTCATGGTTACTTTTGTACAATAGTGTGTCATTCATTTTTGTACAGTGTGGTTTGGTGTGTTATTTTTCAAGTAGCTTGTTTTTTTATTATGTTTTTGCCTACTTTGCAGATGTTGGTGACCCCTCATGTTGGTTTCACTGATGGTGCTTGCCGCAGTACCCATAATCTATCATTCACAGCATGGGCCATCTGTGACCCCCATGTTGAGTTGATTGATCTTCAAGGTATATGTCTAGGTCAAACAACTAATAACATCTATGAGTATAGCGTGGTTATCAAATTATTGTCAGAAGCCATTACTCTTGGCATCCGGGAATTGGTTGTCAACCTTGATTCATAACTTGTTGTTCTTTAACTTAATGGGAAATATTCCTTCTGAAACCCTCATATATTGGGAATGTAGATACGTATTCATATGCTAGTGAGAAATTTTGATTACATTACATATCATCATATTCCTAGGCACATGAATACATTAACAAATGCACTAGCTAATTATTTGTTGGATAGACATTTGGGAAACATGTGAAACTCAAAAACAAAAACATTTGTACTATAGTAAACAAAGAAGTACAACATATATATATGTGTGTGTGTGTGTGTTCCGGTAATGTTTGTCATACATCAAAACCTCAAAAAATAATATGTGTTTGAAATACATCGGTGGCTCATAAGCCTTATACATCCGTGGCTCACAGGCCTCAAAAATATAGAATGCTAGACCTATGCACTAAATAGCATGATTCTCATGATAGCATGTAACTGCTCGGACTACGCGAGTCAGTAGTTGGCGAATCTGATCTAACACCCCGACCGTATGCCTCTGGTACTGGCATGGGACATCACCCATCTGAGCATACTTTGGGATTCCATGGGCCAAACTCTTGAGATTCTATGCAATATCCTCCTCATTTTCGCTTCCCTCCTAATAAGGAGCAAAATCAGACTGCCAAGAGATATGCCTAGTAATCGGGGACATCCGGACAGGGTGTTCTGGTCCAACATCTGCATTCATAAAATTTAATTGTCATGAACACATATATTTCAAAAACAATAAAAAACATCACAAAAACTAGAAATTGTTACCGATGTAAGGCCAATCCTCCACTACAATCAGTTGTCGTCATATCCACAAGAAATAGGTGGGCTTGTAGGACATGTATTGGTCGCCTGTGACCAGGAGCATCAAATCGCTCCAACAGACCGTCCATGGGTCTCAAGGCATCGATGGATCTACCTCAGTCAGCTGGTATTGGAATAGCAGAACCCACTCTAGGAAGAAGGTCATTAGCACAGATCCAAAGAAAAACTACTGCAGGTGTCCCACCTTAGATTTTGATAGTTGGTGCTTCATGTTGATTTTCACTGCTTCTGCCTAGTTAAAGATGGTGGGTGTCATGGAATCAATAGCATATAGAAACTTCAACTTGTTGGTCTCATGTAGCACTTGGGACCCAACCACTCTGTTGATGGTCAATAGTAGCACTCTCAACACAAGATCCCGAATGGTCATGATCTTGATCTTGCCACTTTTGGATTTGAGAGCTTCTGGGCAATGTTCGGTAGGTAGCATAGTCACGCTTGCCCCAATCGACCTCAATCCATATAGGTTCATTGGTTCCCCTCGCTGGGACATTCTTGTGATGAAATAAATGTCCAAGGTCTCCAACTCTAGCTCTTGATCACTGATGATGAAAATTTCTTGATTTATGTCCTAGACACTAATCTGGTACCTTAGCAACTCAGGTTGGGCCCGTATACCTAGGGTAAGGAATAATTTTAGGAGCCCTTAGTTCCACAAAGCCTCCAAGCAATTTCGATGGTCTATTACTTAAGTATCAATATCCTTGTAGTCACATTCATTCCAATCTACCATTTTTCATGATTTCTTCCTATAAAAAAACTTGTAATCAAGCCAATGATCATCCTTGGCTGAAAAATTTGGGTTTAAATGGCTGAATTGAGAAAGGAACATGCAATTTTTTTCTCATGGTGCCAGCATGACTATTTTAAAAATAATGGCACCGATGACGCGGTTGGCAGTGTTATCCACCCCCGATCGGCGCAATTTCATGCTCGGAAATCACACTGACCAAGGGTGAAAAAGTTTTACCAAAAGCTTCCCATGAAATCCACAAAATGGATAAAAGAAGGAAAAATCAATATAAAAGTGGAGCTTAAGGTCTCAGCTCTTACCTGCAACTGACGGTTCGGCGAATGACCTCCCAGATCTCTTGCAATTTGCTCCGGAATAATTAGGGCACAAGTTGGTAAAAACCTCTTCACACAAAGGTAAAATGCTAAATGGTAAAAAATAATTACTTTTGCCCCATTTTATTCATTTTTTCATGAAATATTAGGGTTTTTTAGTATTTTTGACCTATTTTGCCTCAAAACTGGATAATGCCTTTACCTTTTCTTGTGCAGTGATAGGTGATGGATTGTCGATCATGGTAGTGGAGTCAGGTTTCAGCTCTTTTCTCAACTCGTAAATCTCAAATGAAAATATCACCGAGTATTTTTCCCTTTTTTACTTGTAAAAGAGAATAAAATGGAGGGTCTTCTTTCAAGCTCTTTTTCGACTCTTTAAACACGAAAATATTTCCGAGCTCTTGTCGTTTTGAACTCATTAAAGGTTGCAAAATGCTATGCACCTAGTATACATTTACCCCTTTTTAAGGCTAGGATGCACTATTTATCAAAAAGGTACTCCTTGACCGAAATGGTCAAGTGGTTCTCTCGGGCATCATTTTCTACCTTTTCAGACTTAAAAGACACAAATGTATGAAAGGAGACCATGTGGAGTTTTCTTTTCCATGTCTTTTTCAAAATCTCTAAACATGAAAAAGATATCGAGTTACCCCTTTGTCGGACTCATTAAAACATTAAACAACATTGGATTCGTTGCCATGATGAACGTGAGCTTCTCCTTCATATGGTTCATTAAACTTACTAGGTTATATTCGTTCGAAGGATGAACTTATAGTGCAAGCACATGCTATCCCATTCAAGCTTGCGATAAAAACTAATTGGGGTACCTGCCAGAAATGGTGGGGGGAAAATGGGAAATTTTATCAGTTGTGTCGGTATCTCACTCTTGAACATGACACTTTCTATTTCGTTTCAGGTTGGGATATCCTTCTTTTCTCATTGACCTTCCTAGGTTAGGCCATTCATTTTTGCCTTCCATTTTCTCTCTGCCACGTCATCATGACCAGTTATCTTATGGATCCAAAAGCTCCTAAACTTTGGAATCGTGTCATCGATATGTTCAAGAGTTATTCCCTCTACAGTTACACTTACTCCTAATTCTCTATATCATATGAAATCATTTGCATGCCTTTGTCTCATGTTGATGATGTGGGATATATCATGGTCCTCTTTCAACATGAACACTTCTTGTCGATTTCAGCTCATTATCCAGGAAGCTAGCCAAGAGACTCCCTTCCAGTCCCTTAGAGCTTGCATGCCCTAATGGTAAGTTCTTTGCACTTGACGATAAGTTCACATCATTGACTTTCAATCGGGTGATTTCACGGGTGTTCGATATCATTTCCTTTATTCACATTCCATGAATTGTGCTGCCACTACCTTGCGAGCCATTGTTGTTATTGGTGGTTTCTCTCATGCTTGTTAACGGTTCATGTCAGTGACTGGTAATCAAGTGACTTCTTAGCATGTTTGAATTCAACACATTCATTTACATGTTAGGATTTGTACTTTGATCGGGTCATTTGGAGCACAAGACCCTGGGCTAAGATTACACAAGTCCAGGTTGCAAGGTTATGTCACATGGTCATGTTGATGTACATGTCTCTTTCAAATAAATAGCTACGACCATACCATGAGTTGTTATATGTGATTCCTCCCATTATTGGGTGACTGTGACCATACCTTGGTTTCATTATGATCCTTTCTGTTGGATGGATGTACCATGCCTTAGATCCATTTACATGATCATTCTCTAGATGGTTGCGTCGATACCATGATTCATGTGTTATTATTCAGAGTTTTCAGTGATGTATATGTATCTATGCTTGCTTGCAGGTTTTTCGATGATGTACTCTAGTTCCTCGCTTCCACTTGTAAATCATTTCACCTCTCACTCTATTTCGACCTTCACAGTTTAGGGGGCATTTGTTACACATCATTTTGTCACTATCCTTGTACTCCCCATCTACAATCGTGGAGGACCTATATAGTGCACCTGACATGCTTTCCTATCATGAAGAAACTCCCATTATGTCCCTCTTCATGAGCAGAACAATTCCCTTTTGCATCATTTCCCAAAAATCTTCTATTTATCCCAAAAGACTGGTGCTAATGACTCGTGTCCTCCTCGTGCCGATATGTAGCGATTACAACTATCCCTCCGATTGGATTGACTGAGCGTTTTCTCAATCACGTCAATTTTCTTTTGGAAAGTTTTTTAAATATGGAACCGAAGTTTCCAACTCTAGAAGCTTCGTAATGAATGTCTAGTAAATGGTTAGGCTGGATCGAGTTGAGGAGATCGGTTTGGGCTATTCCCCTATTAGGATGGAACTAATCCAAGAGATAAGGCCTTCTCCCATGAGGAGAGGAACCATCTCCTCTCCATCCAAGATATATAAACCTCTCTTCTTCCCAAGCACAAGGTAGTTCTAATTAAGTTATGGTTGAAGTTTTGATTTTCGAGTAATCAACAAGTTACCCATAGTTTGTAGCTTTCTAGTTTGTGTTTAAGGGAGAATTGTGAGTTTGGTTTGGTGTGAAGACTAAAGGGAAAAGCCTTGAGACTACTATTATTGGGGCTATCCATGAGATGCTAGCAGGGGTGTGTGGGAACCCAGATATGTTGGAGGAGAACAACAATATCAAGACATCGGTTGTAACCTCTTCTTGAAATAATATAGATGCAACTATCAATTCATTTCCTACATGAAATGTCATCCTAAATATTTATGGCTTAATGTTTCTTGACTTATTAAGTAGGATGAATGAAAGTTGTACGCTATCATGTTTGTTGTTTGTTGTTGTTTATTTGTTTCAGGTGTTTGAATGAAGGAAATGAAAAATAGCTGGAGAAAGGAACAAATATCATCACCAAGAATAATAGTGTACTAAGAGGTAGGCCCTATTATTTGATTCTAGCTTAAGGAGATCTTCCATAGAATATTTTTTTGTGGCTAGACCCGCTCTCTCAAGCTAGAGGAATTGTTTGTGTCCGCACTTAGAATTTACTTACACCACAATCCGGTAATTGATCATCAACCATTCCTTCCTCCCCTACAGGCAAAGTCAGTCTGGATAAAAAAACTGCAACAACATTCTCCTTGCTAGGATTATCAATAATAGTTAGATAAAACTATTCTAATAAAAGTAACCATCTAATAATTAAGGCATTTACATCAAGTTTCTTCATCAAGTATTTAATTGTAGCATAGTCAGTATGCACAAATGTTTGGTAACCTGTAATGTAATGCCTAAATTTGTTCAATGAATGCACAACAACTAGGAGCTCCTTTTCAGTCACTGTAGTTCAGTTTGGAGTTTGAGAGATTCTTACTGATGAAGTAAATGGCATAAGGTAACTTGTCATCTATCTGGCATAGAGTTGCTCCTATGGCTTTGTGAGAGGCATCAACATGTATATGGAAAGGAAGGGCCCATTTTGGGCCTCAGAGAATAGGTGTAGTGGTTAACTTGTCCTTTAGGGTGTCCAAGGCCTCTTGACAACTTTCTCATTGTAAAAATTTAGAGACTTTGTCCAATAACCCAAACAAAGGAGAAGCTAAATTTCTAAAGTCTATTACAAATATCCTATAGTATATAGCTAAACCTAGAAAACTTCTAACATCCCTCTATTTTGGTGGAGATGGGACCCTTTGGATGATGGCTATCTTATTTGGGTCCACCTGCAGTCCTTTCTAGGATATTGAATAACCTAGAATAGTCCATGCAGTAATTAAGAACTCACATTTTTTGGGACTGAGGGACAAACTCATTTCAATGCATTTGTTCAGCACCTTACCCAAGCTAGAAAAAGCCTCCTGGAAATCACACCCATAGGGTGTAAAATCATCCATATAAATGTCTACTGCATCATGGACTAGCTTGGCAAAGATACTGAGAACTGCGCTCTAGAAAGTGGCAGGGGCATTTCATAGGTCAAAAGGAAGGACACTATAACCGAAATTACCCCAAGGACAACTGAAGGTGGTTTTATCCTTGTCCTCTAGGCTAATATATATTTGATTGTACCCCCTAAACTCATCTAAGAAAGAGAAAAACTTTTTCCCTTCCAGGCCATCTAGCAATTAATCAAGAAAAGGTAGAGGTGCTAGCTTGGTGGGTCCTGACCCAGGTTCGAAGTTAATTAGCCAAACAAATCCATACACTACTGGTTGTTTTGACATCAGCCCGTGGATTGCGAATAGAATTCTCACACGAAATAGTATGGGGAGATGCTGGAACCAAGTTTCTGCACCCTTGAGATGTCTAAGGTGTTGATTTAGTCCAACTGTGGCTACTTTCACATAGGTCACTTCGTGCACTTTCCTGACCTTCAATACCTTCTTGATCTGTTATAATCACCTTTTGCATAGCCCTAACCTAAGGCTGAGGTGCTTTCGCGCTGCTATGGTAGCGTCTTGCACTATTTCCCCAAATTACACCACGTATCTTACTTATCTTCTTAAAGATCTCAGTTGACTTTGCGTAAACAGATACTTTATCTCACATTCACTTAATTAACACACTCACATATGTTCAAGCATCATATAAATAGCAGAAATGCAATTCATACCCAATACATTCAATGCAGAAAATAGGAAATAAATACATAGGAATTATATAAAACTTCTCTTTATTAATTCTTCCAACTGTTACAGACTCAACTAGCCTTACACACTCAGGTACGAGGGTCTGCGTACTCAGTTGTGGACTACTAGGCCTCTGTGCACTCAACTACAGAGCCTTCTCCTACTCTATGACCCAAGACTAGACTTTACATCTCAGATACTCCGCTATGCTTCTATTCCATAATCATCAATTAATTTCTTAACTACTTAGAGCCTCACTCTATTTATACAATCCCATGGTCCACGGACCATGGTTAGATCTCTACAACTAACATTACATTACAAAATTAAGGGTGGACAACCATATGACTCATTTACAAGCCACACACTATATTCCCACAAAACGCAGAGTCTTTACATTGGAGTTACAACATTTGACCAAAATCTGAGCTTTTGGCCCCAAAAATTCCCTTTGTGGGATCGCATTCCCAATAGGCCACCAACACAAAAATCATGACTCGCCCTTTAGTCACTATGTTGGTGCAGAGATCTTTGTATGAAGACCTCCCAACTCTCCCTGGATCGCAACAAGATCAACAACGCACTGAGCAGCTACCTACTACACTTCCTGGACGGGATGTTCAGAGACCACTGTAGCTGAACTGCTTCCCTGAACCTGTTCTTGTGTACCTTGCATATGCAAAAGCTTTACTTCAATAGAGGCTGTAATGTTGAACACATCATCAATCCATGGTTGTAAGCACACCTTCAAAACTGTTTCCTTGTGTCAAGCAGCATCCACCTGCTCCTTGAGTGCTTTCATCTACTGCATCTAGGCAAGCCTCTATGTAAGGGAAACCGTTTGTGTAGTCCCTTTTATTTCATCATATTTCTATTGTAGCTCACATGCCTCTATTTCTAGGTGATGTATGTTTGTGTCCTCCTGCAGAGTGGTGAGAACCTCGAATGACTCCTCAAACAGCTTTGTGTAGTCTTTCACTACACTATTGACCTCCGCTATTACTGTTGTAATCACACTAGCATGTTGTTCCTTAACATCGGGAAGAGTTAAAGGTTGTGACTTCAATTTCATTTTGGCTATCTGGAGGTTTAGTTCCAGCTGAACCTTAGCCATCTCTTCCTTTTCCTCGCGCACCCCTGCTGCGAGTTTCTGGATACACACCTTCACTGGTTCCTCTTCTTGGGTGGCCAGCTCTAGGACCATCTAGCAGGATTCGTTGACCACCTGCACTAGTTTTTGGTTTTGTACCACTACCTCGTCACGTTTCAGGCTCAACTATTCAATGTTGATTCCCTACTTGCTCATGACCTGGAGTGCGCGACCCTCCCTGGCTCATACTTCTATAGTAACTCCATCCTACAAAACGTAAAGCGTTTCTCGAGGGAGCATAGCTAGATTTATCACGACTCCCTTCAACCCACTGACCATAGGCATGTTGGCATCATTTTCTATAATGAGTGCTCCCTTTGGAAGCACTATAGTGTTGTTCATTCGAGTGTGTAGCATTTCCTCAGCCGTAGACGTGCCTACTATGAGGTTGGTTGACACAGTGCTTGCCTGTGGAGTGCGCACCTACAACTACTATATCTACACTCGGAGGGCCCACAACACCATCTAGTGTTCCTTAGTGAACTACCGCAGTCACTCCTCACCGTCTCCCCAATTTCATGCAAATCCCCCTTAGTGAGAGTGATCGAGTCGAAAGAAGTCTTGGAAGCCTTCAACTTCTTCCATGGCCCTACCTACTCTCTTGGGCACTGTCGTTTCAGCTGTGTGGACGTTGTGTGTAGGTCCACACCACCTTTCTCTGTATCTATTTCTTGTTTAGGTGAAGGTGACTTCTGGGCTCTACACTCTTCCTCTACTTCTTTGCTTATTTTGTCGCCGCCTTCATAGCATCATGCACCTCCTGTTCCTTAGCTATTTCCGTTTCATTCCTACACTTTTCTGCCAACTGTGTCATTCACAGTTTTTCCTCATCCTTTTTCCTCTGTACGACAAACCTCTATTCTTCCACCACGAAGTTGGCTAGAGTGCGCCACTCTGGCGGCCACAACTTAAGGACGATGAAGATGACATTGTTTCTCACCAAATAAGGGAGCGCGTTCCAAGTCTTTGCAGGGTCCCTGCATCCCCTAATGTATACGTGATGAAAGTCCACCTTGAACTCTGTGAAGTTTTGCAGACTGCTATAAACATTGGGCGATAACCACGGCTTCCAGTTAATCCCCATTCTGATGTTCATCTCCATGAACACGCAAAATATCTTAGTGTCCCTAATTCTCTGTGCATCTCTGATTGCCCATAGCAAAGGTTACTTCACTAGCTTCAGAAGATCCTACACAATTGTTGGGAATTGGCTATCCTCGGGCAATTCCCATGCCACCAACACGATGGACAACAATAGCCACGCATAATGAAAAGTATTCCCCTACTATTACGCCTCACGATAGTTCTCAAGGAACTCTCTGCACAAGTAGTCCACCCAGTTAAACTGGACTCCTTCTGTACATTACGCATCTAGTGCAACCATTAGCACGGGCACCTCATTCATGTGGCACTTCCACATAACCTTTTTCGCCAATATCTACATCGCGACTTTGACAGTAGTGTTTTTGATGCTGGAAATCATGTATCCTCTCTTCTTCTTCTCCAGCTTGAAATTCTTCTTCATGGCCTTTGTGATGGCCAAATCATCAATTTTACCCTCTGAGATGTTCGTTGGGTCCTCCCCTTTGCAAGGGAGTCAAGTAATTTTGTGAATTAAGTGGTCTATGTTGGGGATGGGCTCCTCCATCTGCAAGCACCCATCATGCATCAAGCAATGAAGTTGCCTGATAAAATAGTCACTGGGCCATGATGGTAGTGTGACACCCAGAGCAAGTTTAATGGTCCTACCTTTTCTACACCTTTCAGCCACCGGCACGACTCCAACTCGATGAATCTGGGTGGTGTGTTTTTCTTCTAGTGCATTAGCTATGCGGTTGCCAAATGTGGGAACTTCTCATGGTCTGCGAGATCCCAGTCTTCAAATTTTAGAATAGGCACTCACCCCAAGTGCTCTTCATAAAAAATGATGTCATTTGGGAGCAACAAAGACTACAGAGAACTCTTTCTCTCATCTAGGTCCTTGGGCACCCTTGCTTTTGCCTTCCACAGAGGAACATACGGGGGCAACCTGGTTAGAGGGTCTAGACACTGGGTTTCCACCTCCATCTCTATGTCCTCATCTTCCCCTACCAAGATTTCTTCAAAGTCTTCCCCCTCCTCATTGGCTTCCAAGTTGATAACCTTCCCCTTTTCTTCCATAGTATGCCTAGTTCTCTGCGGGTTTCTAGGGGACACACACATTGGTACCATATATTGCTTGTCTTCCTTGGGTCTTGGCATGCATGGAAATTTAGGGATTTCTGCAACTATTGCAACAATTTCTGGGGCTTCCCCTACCGTTATGGTCTGCATGACCTCCTTAGTGGTCATTGCTCTGGTATCCATGGCTTCCTTAGGTGCAGCCATAGTGCTATTTCGCAATTATCTCAACGACTCGAGTAAGAGCTCAAATAACGATCGATTTCAAAAGATCAAAAAAATATGGGTTAATGAATCTCTGAGTGTGCAATAGCTCAATTCTCAAATGGCCAAGTGTTATTTGCTGGACAGCTGTTCGTAATTTATAGCGCCTTTTGAATTTTAATTCGACTATTCCCCCCACATTTCGTCCATTAATGCTCAGTTGGCGGCATGTTTTCAAGAATCTAGCCCATAAATTTCACCTTAAATTAATGTCTCCCACTCTGTTTGGTCTCAAACCAAGCAGCACGTCATGAAGAGTAAGTACAATGGTCACTTTCCAGCTAACCCACATGGCAACGCAAGTACCCTCGTGTTGTCGTGAACCCTATGACACTTCACTACTGTGCACAGTCCTGACATCACGCATGATCCCGGTTGATGTTGGTGGCCACCCACCTATACCACTTGGACCCCCACAACTGTCTCTTTCATCTTTTCAATTTCCTTATGTGTAGCACAATTTACTACTTTTTGCAGTTTTTCGGGTCCTGAACTTCTAGAGCCATTTTAAGGCCCTAAAAGACGTTTCTTGGGAAATTTGGGAGTAACATGGGTCCATGTACTAATGTTTCTCCTTCGAAAGTTATAGTGCTTAGATAGATCTTTCTAACGAGCTATTGTACATGTGAAACAGAGATCGGGTGCCAAAGTTACAACCCCGGGAAATTGATGTACCAACTTACCCAAAACGGGGCCCACAATTTGGTGTTTCATCTTCTAGGGTTAGGTTTCGAGATGTAAAGGGTTTTCCATTGTTTCTCAATAATAAATAGGCCTTCGAGCCTCATTGTAACACAATTCAGAGGCATGTAGCCACAACATCTCTTCTTAGGGATAAGCTACCATCGCCCTAGCTGGTTTATTTCCATCACTGTTTGTAAGCATATTTCAGTATTTTACATTAATGAAATGAAGTAATATTTCCGATGCATCTCTATGTTTATGGTTATCTATGTAATTTGTTGTGTTCCTGTTTAAATCCAGATCAGTGGTATCAGAGCGGTTTTCTTTTTCTCTATTTTTCTTTGTGTTTCCCCAACAAGGTCGAGATATAAGGAGTTAGGGCTTGAATTGGTCGAACCTTTGCAAGACCAGCCTCGCAAATCCCGACGGCCTCCCATGGCGGATGACAAGGAAGACGAGGGGGCAGGAGATCCTATCAAAATCTTGCTCAAAGAAGCCCTCAAGTGACAAAGGAAAGCGATGATGGATAGCTTTGCTCAGATCCTTCAACGGCTACCCAGAGGCGACGCATCGGCTTCCAACAACTACTCTGGAAATGCCACGCCCTTTAAGCTACAATTTAATTTTGAAATCCCCATATTTGAGGGTCATATAGATGTAGATGTTGTAGATAAATGGTTAAATCTGCTAAAGGGTTATTTTTCTGTTCATGAATTTTCGAGTTGGTAAAAGATTGTTTTCTCTCTTTTCAAAGTATCCCCCATGTCAAGGACTGGTGGGAAACCTACTACAAGTAGAAGGATGAAAGTACAGACTCATTGTTCTTAGCTGGACCCACTTGGAATTCCTTCGGATGCCATCAAAGAGCAGTACTACCCTGTCAAAAGGTATAAGGACAAATATATAAAGTGGACCATGATGTGGCAGGGACGAGACCAAGATGTGTCGGAGTTCACAAACATTTTTCATACCCTTCGCACACAATTAGGTATCAAATATTCTAAGTTTCATTTGGTACTCAAATACCGTGGCTACCTAGAGAGATACATCCAGGAAGAGATGGAGTTCCTGTACATCTCCTTGCTCAGCACAACATACCAATACGGTTCAAAATCGAGCAAAAGTTCAAACAGAAGAAGAGAGACTTTGGATCTACGAATACGAAGACGAAAGGACAAAGCCAAGGTACGGTGACCCAAGACAACCCGTCGAATCCATAAGAAAAGAACAACACCATGAAGTCGAAGAAGGACACAAGAAAGTGGTGTGAGTTCCACAAGAGCCCCACTTACAACCCAAGTGAGTCTCAGACCAAGCGGTCACTAGTGGCCAAGTTGAAGGCTTCAGAATCATATGCATGTTCTAACCGTGAGTCAGAACCCCACAAGTGGAATGGAAAAGGGAAGAAAATCATTGATACAGAGCCTAGCATCATTGTTGCCACTGCCAAGATCCAGAAGAGGGGAAGCATATTTTCCACTCGCAGATGTGGGTGAAGGGTGCGCCGCTACAATTGATTGTCGAAAATGGTAGCCAAAAGAACCTCATTTCAGCAGGGGTCATGAAGTGGTTGGGCCTATCGACTACATCACACCCGCAGCCATATAGTATCTACTGGCTTCACCAAGGATGAGATCTCCGAGTCTGCCAACAATGTCGCCTTCCCTACAACATCAAGACCTTCATAGATGAGGTATTGTATGATGTTACACCTTTGGATGTTTGTGATGTATTATGAGGCGATGTGATGTGTATAAGTCAAAGCCTCGCATTGTTATTATTTCTTTGGGTAATTCTTTATACAGGGTACTGGAGGTAGCCCCACCTACCACCACCTCTTTGATCACTGCCAAGAAAGGCAACAAGCTCATCTCCCGGACTAGGAAATTCATTTTCTGTCTGGTTCTCTCCCAAAGTAAGGGGAAGATCATCACCACATCCATAAGCCCCACAAAGGGTTCCTCCACGCAGTAGTAGCAGCAAAGGGATATGGTCATGACAGACACAGGAACAACTTCTCCTCACGCATAGAGGTACAACACAAGTTTCAGGTGGGTGACAAAGTCTGGTTGCATATGCAGAAAGAACACCTAACAAGAGCCCATCAGAAGCTCAAACCACTCCGACATGGTCCTTATAGCATTACCAAGGCTATGGGAAACAATTCTTTGGAGCACAACATTCCTCCATTCCTTTGCTTGCACCAAGTGTTCAATGTGTATTGCCGTCGACCATGCTTCCCACCATTACTGGGCACATCTGAGATTATAGAACAACTCACCAGGGACCAAGTTCAGCAGATGGAGGAACTCAACGCAATGGGGACCATTACTTCCTAAGGGGGGAGGAATGATCTAGGTGGATGTTGGTGGCCACCCACCTATCCCACTTGGACCCCCCCAACTATCTATTTCAGCTTTTTAGTTTCCTTATTTGTAGCACAATTTACTATTTTTAGCAGTTTTTCAGGTCTTGAACTTCTGGAGCCATTTTGAGAGGCCCTAAACGATGTTTTTTGGGACATCTAGGAGAAACATGGGTCTATGGACCATGTTGGTCTTCCTGAAGTTTTAGTGCTCGGATAGATCTTTCTAACGAGCTATTGTATGTGTCAAATGAAGATCAGGTGCCAAATTTACGACCCCGAGAAGTTGATGTACCAACTTACCTAAAACAGGGCACACAATTTGGCGTTTCATATTCGACGGTTAGGTTTTGGGATGTGAAGGGTTTTCCATTGTTTCTCAACAATAAATAGGCCTTCGACCTCATTGTAACACATGTTAGAGGCATGTAGCTGCCACATCTCTTCTTAGAGATAAGCTACCATCGCCCTAGCTGGTTTATTTCCATTGTTGTTTGCACGCATATTTTAGTATTTTACATTAACGAAATGAAGTATTATTTCCACTGCATCTCTATGTTTATGGTTATCTCTGTAATTTGTTGCATTCCTGTTTAAATCTAGATCAGTGCAGCTCTTGGGGACAGTAGTTTATAGTCCTGCGCCTCCTTTCAGCTGCCTGGAGCACTAAGACTGTGCTTCTGCCAGCTAGTCAGATGGTTAGGCCACCTGTATACACCTTCAAACAACTTCCACTGACTTTTCCTGGGAAGAGTTCTCCATTTAACTTTAACAACTACATCGCGCCACTATTTGTGATCTCCTTAATAACATATGCTCCCAACCAATGCATTTTGAGCTTCCCTAGGAATTGATTAAACTTACTATTATATAACAACACCAAATCATTCACCTTAAAGGTGTGCAACATAATATGTCAATCATGCAAGGCCTTTTCATATTGCTTCTGTACTTTTTTGTGAAATCTAGCCAAAAACCATTCTTCTTCAAGCTCCTCCAACTACACGAGCCTTTCCTCTAGGGCTCTGTGGTCCATCATACCTATGAGCGTTGTTATGTGAAGACTAGCCATGACGTATTCCATAGGCATTACAACTTCCACTCCATAGACATGCTGAAAAGGTGTCTGTCCCGTCAGCTTCTTCATATCATCCTATAAGCCCATAATACTATGGGTACGCACAGGTCCCAATCACTTCTCTGCGCATTGCATACCTTGGTTAGCATAGTTTCTAGTACTTTCTTAAACACTTCTACTATCCCATTAGCTTATGGGTGATACAGTGTGCTTTTCTGATGATACATCTGAAATTCTTTCGTGAGAACGCTCATCGTCTCATTCAGGAAATGTGTACTGCGATTGCTCATCAAGATCTTTGGACATCCGAATCGCTTCAATACATGTTCAAACAAAAACTTTGCAGACATTGCAGCCATGCAATCCTTTACCAACTGCACTTCTACCTAACAAGTCAGGTACTCTGTCGCAGTGATAATATACCTCACACATGTCTTTCCTTGAGGTTTGATAGGTCCTACAAATTTGATTGCCCACTTTTCAAAGGGTTGCAACATCATTTGAGGATTCAAAGGCATCTCATCCATTTGTGATGGTTTACATGTTATTTGACATACATCATATGCCTTGCAATGTGCTTTTGAATCCTAATGAAGGGTCAGCCACCACAACCCTGCATGGAGAGTCTTCTACGTGATCGCTCTCCCTACATAATGTCCTCCCGCAACACCCCCATGCGCATCAATGAGGATATTTCTTCATTCAAATTTAGGTACATACCTTCACAGTATCTCATCATTCCCCATTTTGTATAGATGCCCCACAATGACAAAAAAATATGCTGTCCACACCAGTAGTTCCTTCTTCTGCTGGATAGAGTACCCTTTTGGTGTAGCTCTAGTTGTGAGAAAGTGAATTATATCTTCAAAATGTCCATCTACTACTTGCACAACAAAGAGCTACTTGTCAGGTAATCATTCCTCCAGACTAGTAGGTTCCTCTCCTATCTCAATGTGCGATAGGTGATCTAGTCCCCTGTTTAATCATCCAGGCTTCACAAAAACTTCAAAATCATATTCTTGGAACAATAAAAGCTATCTACATATGCAGCCCCCCAACACATGCTTATTGACCAAGTATTTCAGCACGGAATGATCTGTATACATATTGAAGTGTCCCTATAGAAAGTAGTGCCGATACTTCTGGAGCACGTACACCATAGCCAATCCCTCGCGTTCAGTGGTGGAATAATTCTTTTTTTCTTTAGATGATCTGTGAATTTCAAACGTGATAGGGTTATCCAAGCCTTCTCCACGTTCTTGTGTTAGTACTGCCCCTAGCTTTATACTTGAAACGTCAACATGGACATGTAACTCTTTATTCCAGTTCGGGAAGACCAAAATTGGCGTATTAACCATCTTTTATTTCAATACATCCAGGATTTTTTTACAGTCATCATTCCAGAAAAATGTAACATCCTTTTTCAATAGATTTTTCATTAGCACGGTGACCTGGGCATAGCTTTTGATGAAACTCCTGTAGTACCCCTTATGCCCTAGAGTAGCCGGCAACTATTTCACACTCTACAATGCTTCCAAATTGAGAATCACCATGATTTTTGTGGGTTCTACCATCAGCCCTTGTTTGCAAACCACACACCCCAACAGGTTTCCAAAAGGAATGAGAAACATACACTTCTTGAGGTTGAGCGCGAATTAGTACCTTCGGCATGTATCTAGCATCAAGCGCAGGTTCACTACATGGCACCTAACCAACCCAAATACACGCTAGTCACTAAAATATACCTCCAAGAACTTATGAATATATTCCCTAAATGCCTCAACAAATATGCGTGAAAAGATAGTAGGGTTATTCTTCAATCCAAATGGAATGACAGTATATTGAAAGAAACCCCACTCAGCCGTGAAGGTTGTCTTGCTCCTGTCCTCTGACGTGATTTTGATCTGGTGATACCCTGAGAACCCATCAGTGAAAGAATATGCTTCGTGACTGCCTAGATTGTCCAACACCTCATCT
>APFE030058807.1:238325-321886 GCA_000404065.3 Pinus taeda
CTTCCACTTGGAAAATGATGATCTCTTACTCATCCCTGGTCGAAAATGGAGTGGCAAGTGTCAGAGGGGAAGCTTCTAGAAGATTCCATGATCTTCCACCTCGCATTTTTGTCCCTGCCATTTGTCCATTCCCGGCCATCGTACCCTACAGAGGAGAAATTCAGTATGCATCGCACCCTATACATTAGGAAGGTGACATGCATCGTACCCTCTGCATTGAGCTTTGAGTATGGTCCAGTTTTGACCATTTATGAGTAGTTCTCAGTGGAGAACTTCTAGGAGATGATGTAATCAGTTGACCTTGTTCCTTTAGGCAGTGAAGCAACACTTTTAGGGACTTAGGAGACCTCAATTTATGGACATTTTTGATTGGGGTTGAAGTGCCCAAAAATGTCTATAATAGTTGCCCCCTAAAGTATGAGGTCGTTAATCTTTCTGATGTCGGGCGAAATGCTTTACTATGAGGATCTGAATTTTTTTCGAGCTGGGAGGCGAACTGTAATAAGATACAATACAACACATTATTTTGACAACATTTTTCCATGATCTAGCTGAGGCGGGCATTCCCATGCTCAGCTTTATAAATTCATTTTCATGTACATAGGACAGACGATTGTCTGTGTGACAGACTGATGATATGGACACATCATCCTTTGATTTGGATGATCATCTGTTCGGTAATGATGTACACTGGATGTTTTTATATTCCTGAATATATCACAGCCCAGATGGATGAAACTAGATCCGAGGTCTTCAAACTCAGCCAATCTTCACTCCGAGTACAAGTCAATCCATGTAAAAAATGTTCTGGAGTCGAACATGGAAAGACATCGCCTAATTACCAACCAATGATGTAAGCCATTAACAGGCGCGAGAGGAATCACCAATAATGAAAATGACCCTCAAGGTACTACAATACAATCTACATGGTGTGAAAAAGGACTTGGCGTCGAACACCACGCAAAATCTCTCCGTCGAAGGCCATTGACCTAAACCTATCACCGAAAGTGAGAAACTTGCCATTGAGGCATGCAAGCTTCAAAGTACTCAAAGGGTTGTTCCTAAGTCAACTTCTTGGATAATGAGCTAATGTCGAAAAGAAGTGACCCATCACAGGAGGGCATTAATGAATCCCACATCAACGACATGGAATGAAGCAAATGAATTTTGGAGGTAAAAACAAACTGACGATACAGGGTTCAGGGTGGTGGTCATGAAGGAATGAAGCATGAATGTATTGCAGTGGGTGAGACACAGGTGAATTGTCTGAATGACTTATCTTGAACATATCGACGACACTGATGATGGATTGGTAGCATTAACCCCAGAGATGGATGGTTTGACGGACCAATGGTGATGACCAGTGAATGGAACAACCCAACCCGACGTGGATGCAGAAGGAAATTGTCATGTTCAAGAGCGACTTGCTACCAATAAAGTTTCTTCTTGATTTCTTCCCAATTTTCCCCAGTCATTGCTGACTAGTACCTCTTTATTTTTTTCAATCTTGAGGATGATAACATATGCTTGTTCTATAATCCGCCCTTCGGGCTAACCTGTTGCTATATTTTAGCGAGCCTAGCGACAGTGAAACTCGTTCTCGTCCATTTGGATGAGTTTGTCGCTATTCGGTTTTAACGAGTTTAACGACAAAGATAACTCGGTATCTTTCAATTTTAGAGAGTCTGAAAGAAATGGAAAGAAGACTGTGAAGATTCTTTTTTGCTGTGTAATCCCTTAAGTCCGAAAAAGCGTAAAATAATACAAATGGGATGAATTTTCGATAGTTTTAACGAGCCGAACAAGACAAGCACTCGATCTTTTTGTGTAATAATCACTCAGGTCCAAAAAGAATAAAATCTAGAGGAGGGATAACACTTCCGATGCCTTTTAACGAGCTGGAGAGGCCAATCGCTTGGAAAGCTTTTCATATTTTATGAGTCAGGTGAAAAGAGATTAAAGAAGACTCAGTTTCGAGGAACGAGTGATAGTTTCGGGTAGCAGCTAATTCCAGGTAAGATTTGGAATTTGCCAATCACAGCAGTGTCACAAGGATGGCTAACAGAATGACTCTCCGTAGATGTTCCTCGAAGAGGTAAACAATCATATGGGGGTGAATGGTCAGCTAAAAAAAAAGTGGAGGTGATGGTGAGAACACGACCAAGGCTCGAAAGCTGACGATAAGGCATTCACAATGGTTATTTATCGGTTCATTTTTTAATGAGCTTAAACGCTTGGGGAAACACTTACTCATGACTTATGTTTATTTTTTAACAAGCTTGAACTATGCGCTAAAAATGCTCGTGGAGAGTTTATTTTTTAACGAGCTTGAACTCTGTGACAACATTGCTCGCCATGATGGTCATTGATTTTTTGATTTACCCTTCATATTTCGTTCTTTCAAAGATTGTAATACCTGTTCATTTGCTTCATCAAACCGATTAGAAATGAAATCACATGCATGATAAATGAGTTAAAACAGTAATATTTTACTTGAATTACGTGCATAGTAAATTAAAAGTGACTTTTACCTCTCATTTTACCATTTCATTTGAATTTTGTTTTTTGGAGCTCTGGAGGTGCTTCCCCCCCCATTTTCACCAGCAGATTCCGGGAGATTCTGTGGATGATTCTCGATGCCGTTCGGACCAGGTAAGAGCTAAACTTGTGATCTTTCATTACATGCCTTTCATTTTGGATTTTGAGCTTATTTCCTTGTTCTGCTGAGCCCTTGGGGTTTGAAGAACTCGCCCTAGGATCATCGCACCCTTCCTTAGTCGAAAGGTGCGATGCATACTAATGTCTCCACTGACTAGTCAGTATGCATCGCTCCTAGTACACTTGCTGGGGTGCGATGGGCGCAGGGAGGAAAATTTTTGCATAGTTTCCTCATGAAATTTTTTCTTGTTTTCACCAAATGAAGATTCTAACTCTTCCCTTGTTTGTTTTTCAGAGATTCATCAAAATGGTTCTCACATGGAGAGAACGCGAGCACGAAGAAGTGGATGTCATTGCTTTACATGATCAGGGCACAGTAGCTGCATTATGAAACTGTGGCTTGTTGAATTTTTTCTGTATCTCTAGCATGAGGCAAAAAATTAGTTTGTTGCAGTATTTCCTCAATGCCTGGGATCCTATCAACCAGGTATTCTAGATTAAGGGAAAATTGATCCACTTAATAGTGGTGGACATCTATTTTCTGACTGGTTTTTCGAGGCATGGTGCCCCTCTCTCATTATCAGGCTCCGCCCGTGGGGGTGAGTCCGTGAGGGAGTACATTCACCGGCATTGTAGAGAGGGATCTCAGCCGAGTGCAAACGACAAGATAAACATCTGAGATGTCACTGACTGGCCTTTGTGGACCATCCTGTTTACTTTTGTTAGACTGGCTGGTAGTTCTGCTCTTCCTATAGCCAACAGATCTTATATGCAATATGCTTTGGAATGCCTTGAACTGAAGGTGTTAAATTGGTGTGATGTAGTACTTTCTGTGATGAAGGAACAATTGACCAAGGTGAAGAGCGGAAGATCCAAGAACTTTGGTTATGGTTCTATTTTGACTGCTTTCACCTTGGGGCGAATCCCACTGATGCAACCACAGTATATATCTCTTGGCCTACCTCCACCGACCGAACCACGGATGCAGAGATGGGTCGATCTTATGTCTCGGCACGCTGGTCAGCCCCAGATTTATTTTGCTGAGATCTTCTTCGAGTGGTTTGACTGTTAGGAGATGGTTTTGCTGGTATGGATTTCCGAGGTGATCCAGATTTTGTGTTGCCGACTGGAGAGCAGTGGGGTGCGATGGGTAATTTTATTTTTACCATATCTATGTTCATTGTTGTTTATAATGTTCTTATATTCTTATGACCAAGACTAATCAAAACTCATGTGCTCATGCAGATGTTGGCCCAGTACCACCAGTTTGAGTGACATACTACTGGAGTGTCGAGTCGATGGACTAGGCTCTTACGCATGATTGCACAGGTGGTGACTTGTTATCACCAGCATCATTAGGCTAGGGTGCCCCCTAGCATTTTTGAGTTTTGGGTCATTTGACCAATTTTTTCTTGGTTACAGAACATTATGTACAAACTATAAACAGTTATGGAATATATTTTTGATTTTCAGAGCTTTATTTTGGTTCAGTTACATAATCCTACTGCATGTATTGATGTGATCCCTCTTTTTATAAATCTCACAAATATCTATCCAAAACATAATTTGCCAATGAATCTGTTAATGTGTTTAAACTTCTGGAAATATGTTGATATTGGATCAAATCGAACTGAGTTCCAAAATTTTGACCCTTAGGATAGATGCCAGTGAGTTGTAGAATGACGAGCTGTGAGTCTAGCCTGACGATAAGTCGGCATACACTGTGTGTGATGGCATTAGAAAGGAGTTCTATCAATGTGCTATACTCAGCGATATTGTTTGTAGACCGAACAATACACACTCCTCTGAAACTTACTAACTCCGCTGGGATTGAAAATGGCCCATGCCGCAGAAGATAGATTTCGCGAACTACGACTTGCTCCGTTGGCATATCCAACGAATGATTCCAGTAGGTTCGACATCTGGAACAAATTAAAAAAGTGGATTACTTAACCAAATTAAATGCTCTTGGCGAAAACAAAAAAAGTAACAAAAGCACGAGGATTACTATGTGAAATCAAGCATAATAATGCTTGAGGTACAAGCTGTTACAAGTTTGTGCCAGTGGAATCCCATCATAGTCCATCAACTCGTAGGCTCCTTTTGCTAATACGTGTTTAAAAATATAGGGACCCATCCATAACTATTTGAATTTCCCTGCTCCCTATTTATCGGATTCTTGGTCATAAAGTAAAACTAGGTCACCCTCTGAGAAGACGCAAGGTTTGACATTCTTGTCAAACTGTGCTTTGACTCGTTTCTTATGAGCCTCGTTAGCCGAAGCTACATCACGACAGGTTTCATCCAAATCGATTAGTTCCAAGAAACGAGCCTCTTCTTCTGAGGTTCCGAGGAGAAGGTCGACTGCGAGTTTTAGGGACGCGATTTCACATTGAACCGGTAAGATTGCTTCCAGACTGTACACCAATTGAAAAGGTGTGAATCCGGTTGCATTTCTCACCGATGTCCGGTATGCCCAAAAGGACGAGTATAGGATTAGGTGCCAATCCCATTTGTGGACTCTGATCATCCTTTGTAGCATGCGCTTTAGGAATTTGTTGATTGCTTCAACCTGTCCGTTAGCTTGCGGATGGTATGAAGTAGAGCTGTCGTGGGATAGTCCTAATTTGGTATCCAACTTAACCATCATGTGATTGCGAAAATGCGATCCATGATCTGTGACTATGGCCTATGGAACACTGAATCTGGAGACTGCATGATTGAAAAATAAAAGGGCAGCCATTTCACCACTGTTGTTTAATATAGGCATCGCCTTGGCCCATTTGGTAAAATAGTCCACCGCTACTATTATGTACCCATGTCCCCCGGTCGAGATGGGGTTACATGTCATGAAATCTATGGCCCATTTGGCGAATGGCCCAATAGCTACTACTGGTTGTAGTGGTGCGGGTGGTCTTCTGGTTTTGCTATCGAAAATTTGGCAAGCATGACAACTTCTAACTATCATTATGCAATCTTTGAACATTGTTGGCTAGAAGTCTCCTACTCGTAAATTTTTTTGCGCCGTAGCATAACCAGATTGATACCCCCACACGCGCCTAAATGGTAGTCATTTAGGACTTTTCTGGCCTCCTCAAGGGTGAGGTACCTCCACAGAACTGTATCGATACCACAACGGTAAAGAGTATCACCGACGATCACGTAGTCTTTTGCTTGGTATCGAATACGTTGTTGTTAAGAGCGTGAGGTATTAGACCCGTATGTTTGTGTCTAGAGATAAATGATTATATCTCCGTACCACAAATCGCTTGAAGATATCAGAAACAAATTTTCATCCACGATTGCTTCTTTGGATGTGGCATCATTGAATGACGATGGGAGGTCGCATAGTAATTCCATGAATACCAGGGCTTTCTTCGATTTGGATTTCTTGAATTCCAAATCAAACTCTTGTAGAATTGCTATCCATTTTGAATATTTTCCCCCAAGCAACTATCGCGACAATATATAAGTCATGGGGTTGCAATCTGATAAAATGGTAGTTTTCCTGAAGAGGATGTAGCGTCGAAATCTCTATATTGCTTGAACAGCCGCGAGGGTGAGCTTTTCAACGTAGGAGTATTTCATTTCCGTATCATTTAAGTTTTGAATTAAATAATATATTGGATGTTCAATTCCATTGTCTTCTTGAACTAAAACCGTTGCGATGGTCGTATCTGCTACAGCCAGATACAGGTTGAAGTCTTTTTGATAATCAAGAGCATACATTAATGACGCTTGTATTAGAGATTTTTTTAAAGAATCAAAGGAGGCTTGCACAACCTCATCCCAAACGAAGGGTACATCCTTTTTCAAAAGACGAGTATAACCTTTAGCTAGTTAGATGTAATTTGGAATGAACCTCTTGAGGAAATTTGCTTTCCCTTGGAGTTTCTGAATCTGAGGCAGGCTTGAAGGTGGAGGCAAATCGATGATTGCCTGAACCTTGCAAGGTTCGAAACGAATCCCATCCTTTGAGACAACAAAGCCAAGTAAACGACCAGAACTGACGCAAAACACACATTTGTGTGGATTGAGTCTTATCTTTTAGTTTCGGCAACGTAGAAATATTGCTCTCAAATGGCGCGAATGATCATTCTGCTTTCGCGAATGAGCTGGGAGATCATCGAGATAAGGTTGAACGATGTTTTTGATGTCATGGAAAGCATAGTTCATTGCTCTCTGAAAAGTTGCCCCTGCGTTCTTCAAACCAAAGGGTAGCTTGCGATATGTGAATGTGCCCCACGAACAAATGAATGCAGTCTTTGACTGGTCTTGTGAGCGGATATTTATTTGATTATACTCGGAAAATCCATCCATGAATGAAAATATTTTGCATCCGGCACATTCATCAATTATCTGGTCGATAAAGGGTGTAGGGTAGTTGTCTTTCGGACAAGCTTGATTTACATCCTTGTAATCGACACACACTCTAATTGTTCCTTGTTTATTCATCATAGGAACAATATTCTATACCTAATCGGTTAGAGGAATGGGGTAAATGAAACCAGCATGGAGGAGTTTCTCAACTTCCGCCTTGATGGCAACGGCTTTCTTGGGGTGCACCTGCCTTAGCCACTGTCATACCAATTTGACATCTAGATACATCTTAATTTCGTGTTCAATTATGCTCGAGTCAATACTTGGCATTTCATCATATGACCAATCAAAGACATCTCTAAACTTGCGTAAGAGAGTGCTATATATTTCCAGTTCGGAAGAAGAACAAGATTTGCCAACATGAATGTTCTCTACAACATCTGTTTTGGTCGAGATATTTATGGCAATAGTCTCTTCAATATTGGATAGGTTTCTTTCAGAATCCACCGTGTTTATAGTATTCGTCAGAAATTCAAATACTGAGGGATGGTGTAGGTCCCCGGAAGTATCTTTTTTTCAAGTCGGAAGATGGGAACGATGGTGGTAATCTTCCCATGGTGCCCCATCAATAAGCATCGATTAAATGATTCCTTCATTTGTAAAGTGTACTTGCGACCAAGGATCTGAAGGGGTGCCATATTCCTTAGACCTATCTATCCAAACGCTTGACGAGCGTTGAGGTCGGTTTGCCTCCCATGCTGAAAAAATTGATTGCTATAATATTTCCAGTGGGGTTAGAGGCAAAACTTGTGAATGATCCATTTTAACATAATTTTCTGACATCCTTTGAATGGAAGATATCTTATTGCAGGTTCCTACATTAGCCACTTCCGCCATATTCGTAGGAGGTGGTAGGTTAAAAGTTCCCATTAACGTAGGGTCTTTTAGTAGGCCTACTCCGATATTATGAAGTATGCTAGGGCTTCCATGGATCATCGGAATTCTTCTCGTAACTTGCGAACAGTTGGGGACAAAAGTTTGTTGGTTAATGATTGTAATCCCTCCTTGGGATGGAAATGAAATTTTCCTAAAGTAGGTCGACACAACAGCTGCCATGGCATATATCTAGGGTCTTCCCAATAGGATGTTGTAATCAAGATTCCCGTCGATGACTTCAACATCAATTTCTATTGTTTTTCCCCCTGGTTCGACTTGCAAGTTACTTAGTATCCCATACGGGGTGTATGTTCGTCCAACAAATGCTTTTAATGTTATTGATGATCGCGACAAAGATGGAGACCCCAGAGTTTTCCAGCAACTCATAGACATGATACATGTGGATGCCCCCTCATCAATAATTGTTCTATGAATAGTTATGTTGAGGGCTTTCACTTTAATGAGGAAAGCTATTTGAGCTGGTAACTGAGGGTCGTATCCTTTATGATTAAAAGATACAAGATTGGAATCCATTGGGTCTATCCCACCTATTGCTGATAATAAAGCCTGATTTTGGGAGGGGAAATTTTGCAGTACCTCAAGAGTCGACATCGCGGATGGAGATTGAGCTAAATCCTCCACTATATTATAGTGTTGTGTTGCTCGGGCACGAGGATTAAACGTCGATTTGTGTACTACTCACTTTGGCAGTTTTATCATTAATTCAGGAATGATGGGTGGCACGACTTCTGTTGAAGTCGTTGTTGGAATACTAGGTTGATTGTTATCCTTGTTGTTCAACATCTGTGGATTCTCGTAATCTTTACTCCTTGTCGTTATTAGAGCATCATTCAGTTGCTTCGAGACTGACAACATTAGCACTTGGGACGGGGAAGCATTTTTGCTAGCAACCAGATTTGTTCCTGGGTTTGGAAACGGATCCATCAGTACAACTGAGGTTTTTGAACTTTTGAAAGATTTTTTAAGTTCTTCTTTATATGGACACTCCTTGGTCCAGTGATCCTTGTCACATATATGACATGGATTTTTTGGTTTCACATTCCCAAAAGGGTTTGCAGAAGATTTTCTAGGAGATGAGTCTCCCTGGTTTTTCTCCTTCCCTTCTTTCTTCTTCTTGCCTCCTGGTTGCTTGGTTTCTTTGCCTTTGTCTATAGACACGACATTTACTTTCGAGGCTAGAAATTCCTCATTTGCATCTTCACTCAAAACCATGTGGGCCTTTTTCGATGTGGCCTTTGCGGTTTTAGTGCTTGTCGTACCTATCACACCATTGCTGGCATGAGAGTCTTTGTTTGATTTAGGAGGCAGAGGAATGGAGAATTCTGATCTAGGAGCATAAGGTATTTTATTGTAGAGCATTCCAGACTAAGTATAGATCAAGTCTAGATATTGTGCACGAGCAATAACTTGCTCTTCAGTGACGACTCCCCCCTTTGCCACATCTTCTATAATTGCGGGTAACAATGACTTAATAAACCATTCAGCTAATAGCTGATCAGGAACATATGTTTTTACCATTCTACAACGATGTCACCACTCATGAATATGATCGGATATGTGAGTGGCTGTTGTTTGTTTGAAATTGGTAAGAAACTCAGTTCCTATTTCATACCTGATAGGTAACTGAAAATTGGTTAAAAAGGTTGTGGCTAGGGTACTGAAGTTATCAAAAGAAGCTCTAGGCAGTTCGATATACCACTTTGCTGCCGAACCAGTTAACGTGCATTGAAAGAGGCAAAGCCGAATCGAATCATCATTGAGAGTGTTTGACGAACACCATAGATGAAAGGTCATCACATGGTTCGATGGGTCTTCGCCCAGATTTCCATTAAATTTAGGAATATCCAACGGATGTTTATGCAGAATTGTCGGCCACCAAGGGGCATAGGAAATTGGATCATTCGTTAATCGACTTAGATCCAATAACTCTAGAGTTTCCATGAAGGGCAACTATTGATTCAGGGTTGGTTGAGCATACCCAGGATAAGAGGGAATCATTTGAGCAGTCGGCCATTGCATACCAGCATAATGCATTTGATGTTGGTAACTTTGGTAAGGTTGATGGGTATAACCATTATGATATGGTTGATACGACTGCCCATTAGTTGCGAAGACTTGTTGCTCATATCCTTGGTAAGCTTGCTAGAATTGTAGTTGTTGGTATTGCATCGGCCATGGTTGTGAAGCCATGGAATGTTGTCCAACACTGACTGTTTGACCAAGATGGGGATTGGTGTTCCCCGTTTGAACCTGTTCCATTCCACTAGTGGGTGACTGTCGTTGTGTCGGAGGTACAAGAGATTGTTGTATGGTAACCTGCGAAACTTGAGGTTGGCATACAATTGGTGATGCTTGCACTTGCGATACTGCCACAATAGCCGGTGTAGTGGGGATGTTTGTCATAGGTGAACTTTGTTGTATTAAGCATACAACTCTTGGTTGTTGAGACAAGACTGGGACCCAACCTCTAGTTGTGATTCCAGTGTAACCAAAATTCTGTTGTGAACTCACGCATGGTTGTCCTTCCAAGGAAGACAATGAAAGGGTATACGGCCCTCCATACAATGGTAATCCAGTACTCAAAGGAATAATTTACCTTTGGCGACCAGTTTGCGGAAATTGACCTTGTGATGGATCAACTTGTCGAGACTCAACGTAAGAGATTCCAGATATAATTCCAGACGAACTAACAGGAACACTCTATACTATCAAAATAGTCCCAGGATGGACTCCATCCAGCGATTGAAAGTTGGTTGGGATAGATGGCACGCTGGCGAACATTTTCGGAATAGTAGAAGGAGCTTTTGTTGTTGCTATGTCAGATGACACAGTCCTTGACGTTGAAGGTTGTTCAGACATATTAAGTCTATCCAAAAGATTCCTCAACAATTCTTCAAGAACTTCTGAGGGTGGGTGAATATTATCCGATGAAGAAGGATACAGGGCAATCCCAGCCCCAAGTTGCGTTGGAGTGATAGATGGAGGATCTTCCACAATCTCTTCTATGGAAATCAATCCAAGAGGAAGTGGCAGACCGTCAGGTCCGTAAAATATTTCTTGTACCAAAGAAGATGTAAGTTTTGTAGCAGCAGACGGTTGGAGAGCAACACCTTCCGATTCGGCTGTAGATGGAGCCAGTTCAGGAATAGTAGTGTTAACCATCACACTAGGATCAGTTGTAATGTACTTTTGCTATTGCAAAATTTCTTCTGTAGAGGCAGGGATTCCAGAAATGTTCGGAATAACCAGAGTCTCTGAGGACGTTGAAGTGCTTGCTCCAACGAACCTAGGGGACTTTGATCTAGTTAAACAAGTTCGCTTCGTCCAGAAAGGCTTCGCTTCCGGAGTCAACGATGGTTGACTCGTAAGTCTTCGCGAACGACGGGGTTTTGATTGACTTTCTTCCACAATTGCGGATTACTTAATCAACTTAAAATAAAAAGGGAAAAATGTTTTTCGAATTAAATGAATTTTAGATCTTTTACACAACTTGTTTTTTCAATTTTAAAGAATCGAGAAAAAACAAAAGATGACTCTAGTCGCCTTCGATTTTTATTGAGCTTGAAGTGACAAGCGCTCAGAGGACCTTTTCCTTTAAGGAGTCTGAAAAGGAGAAAAATGGACTTCTCTGGAGATCTAGGAAGAGAGGATTACCAAACCCATCATAAAACTACAAAATACTTTTTACGGTACGGCAGTCAATCTTCCCGAATGCTGTGTTCGGTGCATTACGATTGATAGGGCGGCAAACATGGCTTCCTAAGGATAAAGGATGCAGCCTATTGTGGTCTCCCAATAAATATGGGACGGTATGTGGGAGCACAAGTCCATACTGGAACTTGCCACCTAAGAGTGGAGGAATCACCCAACCAACAATGAAAGAAACAGTTACCAGGGTTTATGACGCCGGAATACCTCTCTAGCCTAGACCTCTAGATGTTGTGTGTTAAGTTCCAAAGCATTGTTAGATTCATTGAATTTATTTTAAGTTGATATTTCTTAATAGTTTTCCTTTCAGGTTCACCACGTGATGTATGTATAATTCCTAAAATACATTCTAAGATGATAAACAAACGTTTTATCTTCTTTCAGCAATAAAAATCCTAGCTACTAAAGGGAAGAAAGTCAAGAATCTTTTCTTCACAGAGCATAGAGCACATGCTAAAATGCACAGTCCTAAATCAAGCCAAGCATTCAAAATGCAAATGCACATGCATGTATTTATTTTTTTTAGCTCTCTTAATGTGTGAATGACATTAAGAAAGATATGTGAAAAACTGAATTACTTTTAAAGCGACAATACTCAAAAAAATTCTTTTTCAAAACGAACTGAAAGCAAGAGAGACACTTTGTGATTTTGAAATGGAAATTTCTTTTCAACACTTTAAAACTAATAATTCAAATCCTATGCAACAGTAACTATATAATCGACTATCCAAAACAATGGAATTGCTTTCTAAAACTAAAAATGACAGCTACGATACTTTCAGATCTAGAGAAGACAGTTAGACTATGCTACTTTTTGCAAAAGAGAACTAAAACGACGCACAATACATAAAAACATTTATAGTTCTTTGCACCAAGGAGGCGGAATAATGCAAGAGAATGGGGTTTTCATAGAGGTACACTGACTACAGACAACAAAAGTCTTGAATAAGACTGAAAACAGTGAGAAAAATCCACAGTCGGAGGGTAAATTTAATCCTCCCTGACCATTGCACCTGTTACACAGTGAACTCAGTATGCAGCGCACCTACTGCACTCGGAAAGTGCGATGCATACAGGCCGCCTTGAAGGTAGGGTGTGATGGTAGTAGTGCAAGACTTTGCATGAGATTTAACTCACAATTTGCAATCTAGTTCAGTTGTTTAGGCCGAATAAGTAAAGATCAGTGTATGTAAAACACAGGGGTGATCTAAGAGGTTACTAGAGCCACCACTTAGGGCAAATAGATTGCTTGCAGATCTATTGTTTAATTCATAAACAAAACACAGAGATTGAATGAAGTAGCATTGATCTACTTTGCATTTGTATGAAAAATGTAGTTCAAAGGCTAGCTGGCTTGACTTCAGGATCCACCTGTATGTTTATAAAAGAAACAAGGGTAGATAAGCTAACAAGTAATCTAGTTGCTCCCCAGTGGAGTCGCCAGTTTGTTATATGGTAATAGTGTCCACTCGGATGCTGCTATTCCCACTAAGATGGGTGGTTATCTTAGAAAAAAACAATCAAAGTCTACTATTGTTTCCTTTTATGAAAAGAGATGAGAGGAGAACCAAGAGGGCCAACCTGAGTCTTGCGCTCGATTCCCTCTCCTTCTTGATAGAGTTTTGCTGCTTCTTCTTTGTCTGCCCAGCTTCAAAAGGACCTGTGGAATCACAACAACATACTACTATGCAAGAAACAAAGACCTAAATTCATAAATAATGTAGGATCAGATGTGCATTAACCATATACAAGCATATATAAACAAGTACACAAGAATATGGAAGGAAACAAGAATATCTTTATTCAAATGAAAAGTAGCAAGAAGATTACAACCATGTGCTCTGACCCAGCATCATCCTCCAGCTAAGAAGCCCTTCTTCACCTCAAGCAAAACTAGATCACCCAACACTATGAATGTACACCAGAATACCAACAGTACTTCTCTATAAGATACAAAATTCCAGCCTCTGGATCTTTGTGATGAGGGATCCATATATAGATGATTACAGAGAGGTGAGTCATATTTTGGGATCTTGATTAGTTTCTTCTCTCTGATTGTTCCTGCTTCCACTTTAAGAATGATGATCTCTTACTCATCCATGGTTGAAAATGGAGTGGCAAGTGTGAGAGGGGAAGCTTTTGGAATATTCCATGATCTTCCACCTCACATTTTTGTCCTTGCCATTTGTCCATTCCTGACCATCGCACCCTACAGAGGAGCAAATCAGTATGCATCACACCATGTACATTGGGAAGGTGATATGCATCGCACCCTCTGCATTGAGCTTTCAGTATGGTCCAGCTTTCACCATTTATGAGCAGTTTTCAGTGGAAAACTTCTGGGAGATGATGTAATCAGTTGACCTTGTTCCTTTAGGCAGTGAAGCAACACTTTTAGGGACTTAAGAGCCCTCAGTTTATGGACATTTGTGATTGGGGTTGAAGTGCCCAAAAATGTCTATAACAATCTGCCATGGGAGGCCATCGAGATTTGTGAGGCTAGTCTTGCAAAGGTTCAACCAGTTCAAGCCCTAACTCCTTATATCCTGACCTCGTTGGGAACATGCACAAAAAAACAGAAAAAAAAAGCATACCAATCTGATACCAATGATCTAGATTTAAACAAGAATGCAACAAATTATAGAGATAGCCATAAACACAGAGATGCACTGGAAATACTACTTCATTTCATTAATGTAAAATATTGAAATATGCTTACAAACAACAATGGAAATAAACCAACTAGGGCTATGGTAGCTTATCTCTGAGAATAGATGTGGTGGCTACATGCCTCTAAACTATGTTACAATGAGGCTCAAAGGCCTATTTATTGTTGAGAAATAATGGAAAACCCTTCACATCCCAAAACCTAACCCTAGAAGATGAAACGCCAAATTGTGGGCCCCGTTTTGGGTAAGTTGGTACATCAACTTCTCGGGGTCATAAGTTTGGCACCCGATCTTCGTTTGACACGTACAATAGCTTGTTAGAAAGATCTATCTGAGCACTAAAACTTTGGGAAGAAAAACATTATTCTATGGACCCATGTTGCTCCCATATTTCCCCAAAAAACATCATTTAGGGCCTCAAAATGGCTCCGGAAGTTCAGGACCTGAAAAACTGCTAAAAATAGTAAATTGTGCTACAATCACAGAAACTGAAAAACTGAAAGAGACAGCTATGGGGGTCTATATGGGATAGCTAGGTGGCCACCAAAATCCACCTGGATCACATTCAAACGTTAGAGAACTCACCGACCACTGACAGTCAGCTTGGACTGGTTATCTATCCTCTGAACTCTCTATTTGACGTTGATGAAATATCACCACACTGTCCTTACAGTCCGTATGACCAACGGAGTGTTCCTTTGGAACTATCCCCCAGTACACATTTGGCCATTCATCATCGTTTATTTTCATACATGGAACCCAAAGGCAATGCTCCAATTACTTCTCTGGATGAGTCCGAAGTTTCTACTCCACACGTTGTTGAGGGGGAGAATTGTAGTTGTACTTTCCCCCTGAGGGTTTCCCTTATTTAGAAGGTATTCCCACCATATTTCCACCTGGCTATGTGTCTTTAGGGCACTTAGTTTCAGGCACACCTAGTGCCTCATCACTCTACCATAATCTTGTTTGGGTGTCAGGCATTAGGCCTACGTCAGGTCCCTTCGTCATGAACACGACTTCCCAACCAGCTGTTACTTCAGTCCCGGTGCAACCCACCATTCTAAATACTCTTGTATTATCAATCCTAGTTACACGTCAGTCACAACTGGTGGTTTCAAAGATTGTTTCCGTCAGTTCTTCTATCCCATTAGTCAGTGTCCAGATTGTTCCACCGCCAGGGAGGTAGAACCTGAATGTCTCTATGGTGTCAAGTGCCACTAATGTGAGTGGCCCACAAGCTCACATGTTTGGTATAAACCAACCCTCTTCTGGTATTATTTATAACCCTGCTGACCCTATTGGATCAAGCAATGTCCAATACCGATAGGTTCAGAATCCTGTTGGTCTGTCTGGATTGAGAAATGTTCAGTATCAACAGCCCTATGGGGCTCAAGTCCAATACCAAAATCCTTACATTCCATATGGTTCTCAAGGAAAGGTTAATCAACCTTACACCTTCTAATCTTGGCAGTACATCCAACCTAGCTACAACCAAATTCAATTCGGTAATTTCTCGGGCACTGTTCAAGTAGCCTTGCAATAGCAAGGACAACCTCTACAACAACCAGGGCAGCCTTTGTTACTGCAATGGCAAACTTTATTGTAGAAAGGGTAGATTATCTTACAGCAAGATCAGTCCTTTCAACAGTTGCAATAGGCCACGCAACAACAGATGCAATATGCTCTGCATACCTCTCAACCCATACCCTCGTAGGGCCAACTTCTGTAGCCCCAGGGACAAATTTTTCAACTACAAGGTCAGCCCTTGCAACAGAAAAACCAACCTGGGCAACAACAACCTTTGTATACGTATCAACAAGGTCAACCCTTGCAGGGATAAGGTCAAGGTCAAATCTTGCAACAGCAGGTGCAGAATCCTCTTGTCCAAGGTCATCAAGTTCAGAATCCTGCCGACCAAGGGCACTAGGTACAAAACCCCTACGTCCAAGGGCAACAAGTATATCAACCTTATTCCCAAGGACTACAGGTCCAGAACCCTCTTGTTCAGGGACAACGAGCCCAACAACCCTATGTTCCAGGACAACAAGTCCCATACCCATATGTCCAAGGTCAATAGGCTCAGCAACCTTTTAGCCCATATGTTTCCTATCAGCAACCTGTGCCTGGACAGTTTAAGGGTATTCAAGGTCCGAATCCTCCCTTTGGTCAAGGTAATCCACAATCGGGGCAGCCTTAGATGCCATATGGCCAAAATCCCCCACTGTGGGGCCAAAATCCTTACCAGCAGGGATGGTCTCCTCCCAATGGTCCCAGACCTCCCATGCCTTTTAACACTTAATTACCTTTCTTGGCCACACTTGAGTTGCCATATGTATCACATTTTATGAATGATCTGATTCTTCATTCACCGTACTAGCCTCCAGTGTCGTCCAAGATACCAAGTGATTGCCCAAAGTTTGATGGAAATGCTAAATAAGATCCTCAAGACCATGTGATGACATATCACCTCTAGTACTCATTGAACTCATATGTGGACGATTCCATTCATCTTCATCTTTTCCAACAAACCCTCATGGGTGCCATAGTGAAATGGTACATTGAGCTACCTCGAACTACTTTCCATGACTTCAATTCGTTAGCCATGGCTTTCCTCATGCATTTGCATCTATCTATTCATTATGAAACTAGCACCTATTTGCTCACATCACTTAAGAAAAACACTATGACGCACATCTCTGATCATATCCATGAATAGAGACATAGATGTCGCCTGATCAAGTTTGAGATAGTTGATTAGTTGCTCACTGAATGCTTTACCAAATCATTCCTAGCCCCAATTGCTCGCGATATAGCTATGGATGGATGCGTCACTAAAGAGAAATCCATTGCACATGCCTAGTACTTGGATCTGGTTTACTCTCAGTCTAGCACCTTATACGAGTTGTTACCCAATACTCTATGGCCATCGTCCAATCCTGTAGCATCAAAGTCACCAATTGTTCCTCCCGTTGATGGAGTTATTGGTTTAGTATCCCAGACCCCTGCTAAAAATTCTTCCAAATAGAAGTCGGTCTCGAATGCTTCTCCTAATAGTTCAACTCAAAATCCGCCAAGCCCTAGTAAAGCTCAGAGGTCCAAGATGTCCAGTCTACCATAGTGAGAAAATCCTTGAAAGGAAAAAAGAAAGGCAAAGGTAAAGCTAAATTCGATGCCCTGAAATAGGGTCCTCCCAAATTGTCTGTTGGAAACTCTTCGCAATGGAAACCTAATTATCCCTACCTCATTTGTGAGGAGGATCACTATACTAAGTTAGTTGCATGTTCAAAGGGACCCCTGTTGTCCTTAAAGATCCATTTCCACCTCAGTAGACTTAGATGGTAGACCAACCCTGGTTTGCTTCCTCTCAATCTCAAGTGTTCATGATGAGCACGCCCATTAGTGTGGCTACCCGATCTAAAGAGTATAAAAGTCCAACCTCGGAAGCTAGGAAAGAAAAAGAAGTTACACCTTCTTCTTCTACCATTCTATCCCTCTGCAAATCGAGCGCGCTAACCCTGATTCAGCTATGCAACCACCCTCTTGAGGTGTGGTGCGGAAATCCTTGTATAATCCCAATGCCCAAGCCACTCAGCACTACAATATTGTTGAAGATTTGGCTCAGGCACTGTCATCCATGTTGACTCTCGAGGTACTCCAAAGCTACCCATCATAGCAGAAATATTTGTTGTCAGCTATTGGGGGCATCAATTCTACCAATTCAAATTTGATCTGTTTCAATCTGGAGAACCATGTTTTGTGGCTCCCTTATCAAATTTCCTTTCTTATTAAACTAATCATTAACAAGAATACCATCCACCACACTGTCATAGATGAAGGTGCTTCCACCTGCATCATGTCAACTACATGCTGGAAGGCTATTAGTTCCCCTGCACTGAACCAGTCTCTGAACACTTTGGAATCTTTCGATGGGTGCGATTTATGACCCTTCGGTGTCTTACCTAACCTTTCCATCACCCTGGAAGGCAAGACAATGCAAGTCGAAGTAGAGATTGTTGACACCAATCTCAATTATAATCTTCTGCTCTGCCGAAGTTGGACTCATGCCATGCATGTCGTGGCCTTATCTTTCTTTCGCATGATCTGTTTTCCCCATCAAGGGAAGATTATCACTGTCGATCAACTGTTTTTCTTTGCTTCTTCCTCCTCGGATGGCAATGTTCCGTACATCAAGCACTCTGGTGCTCCATATGAGAGTGTGGGGGTAGGTCTCTTCAAAGATTCTGCCTAAGTGGGAATTTTTCCACTCCCACCTCCTTGTGTTGCCTCTGTCAACATGGTCTCAGACAAATATGATCCTTGGGTCATACCTACACCAGATCTTATTGATGCTTAAGGCGAGGTCATGCCGCTTAGTCCCTGTTACATAGTAATTTGTCACTGTCCTCATCTCAATCATTCTGCTATGTCATGTGTTAAATAAACATGTTCATATCTTCCCACTGATGTAAGAATATTAAGAAAATTCCCTCTGCTGCTGACAATTGACCCTCATTTCCCTAATTTTCTGCCTCGTCACAAGAAAAACCTTAATATACATGACGTTCCCATGTCCATAATGGTTTCATCACGACTCCATCACATGAGTACATCTATTTCCCACACGGTCAGATTTCTAAACCCGGCGCGAGGTTACGAGTTGTATATAGCAACGATGGGTCTGCATGCATTGCCTCCTAGCGATGTCATCGCGAATAATTAGTTTACAACCTGCGACGATCCAGATTGGGTGAATTCATTTCAACAGTCAACCTTCTAGATGTCTCCAGACTTGGTTGTTGGGATAGTTTGGGTCACTTTTCCCCCTCTGGTATGGTAGTTCCATCATTTATGCTACCTTCCTTAAGTATGAGCTCCTCCTCCCACATTTCATGGAGACTCCTTCTCCTATAAAAGCACTCACCATTGCTATGATCAACTGGTTTCTAGTTCTTTAGTTCTTTTGGTTAGGGTAGTGCTACTAGTGCTTTTGAGTTTGATAGATAGCTAGTGTGGGCGTGATAAGTGTGGGGTTGTTGATAGCTTGTGGAAGGTTGTAGAGTGCCCTTAACTTTGTGTTAAAGCTTATGAGTGAGAGAGAGACAATGTACATTGGGAGATCCATCCTTGAAGAGTGAATGATTGAGAAACATACTGGTTGGACCCTTTGAGAAGGCTTGCGACATCAAGACTTGGTTGTAAGCTTTCTCTTGATTCATTATTAATACAATCAACAATGATTTCCTATGTCTTGTATGTAATTTACTTGATAGCTCATGAATTCTTGACTGTGTGAGTAAATAGATCATTTTTCTTTCCCAGTTACATGCTTTGTTGTTTTCCTTGTATTGTTTCAGGTTAATTGCTCATCAAGGAGAAGGAAATGGAAGCTGGAGCAGCACAACGGAACTTCATCAACCACCAGTTTGAGGAAGGCCTCCAATGATGACTATTTAAGGAAATCAATTGTTGATCTATCTTTGCTGTGACTAGACCCACTCTAGGGCTAGAGGGGTTGCCTCTGTCCATAGAGGGAACACTTTCCTGCATCACAAGTTGGCGACTCCGCTGGGGAGTCCGTCCTTTGTTTCTTTCTTGTTTTCTTTTGCTTGATTTTGAGATAGTGCTTTTTGGATTTTGGGATTGAACCATCAATCTTTTGGGTTACCTAGGTCAATTTGGGAAATCTCTTTATTGTCTGTAAGGATAGACTGGTCTTTGTTTGGGAGTTTTCATTCACCTTTCACTGTTTTTATGTTTGTCACTGAAAAAAGTTAAACAGTCACGCCAACGTCGTGTTGTCTCTATTTTGGAAGTCTGTATGTAGTTGAATCATGTCGCACAGTCGTGACAATTCCAGAAATCGGCTCATCGCGTGAAAGACATGTACTTTCGAAATGGCGTTGCTCTGTTGCTACAGCTAGTGACTGATCAGCACTAGTTGTTGGTGTTATACCCGCAACGATTCCTGTAGAATTGTTTTTTTTCAATTCTGCCTCTTGAATTTATCTGTCTAGTTAATCCATTGTTGTCTTTCTCTTATCTATTAGTTTTTTTTAATTGCTTTCAGTTAAGGTGCTTACTCTTCAATTTCATTGAAGTGAAACTTGTATTTTTGGGCTTTGTGACCTGGTCTTTCAAGTTTTGAATTATTTGGCTAGGTTACTTGTCTGTCTAAAGATTCATCTGCAACCCTCCTATTGGTTTGCCTGAGGTTTTTTCCATTGCTTGTTTCTGGCTGATTGGTGTTTGGTGTTATTTATTGGACCAATTTGCATATTGATTCAATTGTTTCACTACTAGACATAGATTACAATTGTTTGGATCAATCAGTTTTCACGGTTGTTTGTTTGTTTCTTTAGAATTCAAAACTATCAAAATCAAAAGATCGCATTCATTAGTATGCGAAAGTGAAAGTACATTTTTCATTCCAAGTTTTTCATGTTTGAAAAATTAGAAGGAAAAATTTAAATCTCTCATTAGTAGTATCGATGCACTATAGGGATTGATGTGTTTATACGTTGTGCCTCTTGAGTGACTGCATTTGTTGATCTTGGTTTTGTCTTGGTTTGGGAATGATCTCTCTACCCTTCTATAACAAGGAGTTCATCGAAGTGAAAATGCTTTACTCATTCTAGCTGCATCCTAGGTTTTGATATACATACGATAAGGCCTGGAAATTGAAACATAATTCAAGATCAACTCTAAAATGAACTGAATAAACCTAACAACACATTGGAACATAACACACATTATTTAGAGGTCTAGGCTAGAGATGTGCTTCGATGTCGTCAAACCTAGTCACTATTGCTTTCACTTAAGGTTGGGTGATTCCTCCTTCTGTGACTCAATAGCTGCTGGTACGGATTTGCGCTCCCAGTACCATCAAGTATATGTTGGGAGACCCCACTAGGTCATCATCCTATATCCTTAGGAAATCATGTCTGCTACCTTGCAAACCATAATGCACCAAACACAACATTCGAGAAGATTGATTGTTGTACAAAAAGTCTTTGGTTTTCATATGATCGCCAAGGTGTATATGCAGTTTTACGAGTTGTTTTGTAAACCTTTTGCCTAGTTCTCTAAATTAGTCACTTTCGTTCCTTTTCAGACTCCTTAAAAGAAAAGGTCCATCTGAGCATTTTTCCTTTCAGGCTCATTAAACCTTGAAAGAGATAGAGTCATATTTTCGTCCTTTTCTCGACTCTTGAAACATGAAAAGGTCAAGTTTCATTCTTGTGTCATAAAATTTACTGCCCACGAAATATTCCTGGTAACAGTTTGAGTTCTTGATTACAGAGCAAGTGTTTAATCAGGCTCGTTCCCAATGGCAACTTCCCCCAAGTCTATTGGCCAAGGTCTTCCCCAATATGGTATGCCTGGTCCATTTCCTCCATTTGGAAATGCTAGTGCTTTGTATATGGAAACATTGTCTTTGCCTGGGTTAACCATCAGTCTACCTGTTTGGTTGTTTTCAACCTCGGTGGTCCTGAGTGTCATGATTCCTGTTTTGCAGTCTCCTTCGTTTGAACCATGACATGTTGATTCCAAGGTTGAGCCTACACCTTCTTCCCTTGTTCCTTCATCTTTATCTCCTACTTCACATGGTGAAAGTTCCACGTCTAGTAACCAGGAGACTAAGAAGAAGAAGAAGTTTGATCAGTGCGAGACCACTCGTGCAACTATTACTCTAAGTATATCTCAAGTCAGAACACCTTCTGATCCTCCATGGAAGGTTAAGTTTCCTTGTAAATTGTGCAAGGATGACCATCTTCTTCGTGATTGTCTTGGCATTCCTAGGATCTGAGAAGTATGGTCTCACAATCTAGCTCATCCCTCATCGTCCTTTGAAGCTCATGTCGATGTTCAATCCTCAACTGGAAATGCTCAGAAGAAAGGGAAGATTCGATTCCCCTGTAGACTGTGTGAAGGCAACCATCCCCTCCACCTTTATTTGCTCATGGATAAAGCTTCCACCGTTTTCAAAAGTCTTACAGCTTCTTCACCCTGACTTCCCGTTGGTTATCAAAGGCTCTCTTTAGACCCTCTCTCTGTTGACAAAAAGATTAACTTAGATTCTTCTCTTATCCACCCTTCTCTTCCTGAACCTAGCTAGGCTTAGCCTGTTCCTGACCAACCATTGGTTAGAAAGAGTGCCGACTTGGATTCACCACCTGTTGATCACTCTGCTTCAAAAGAGCATCATGATTATGTTTCTCGTGTTCTTCCCATCTTGTCAGATTCTCCTGAGTCTGAGAACGACCCTCCTGTCCCAACTGATTCAGAGGGTCCTTCTTCCATTCCTATTGAGCATGGGGGAAATCATATGATACCCGCACCAAGTAGTTCGGTTGTTTCCTTTGATTGGAGTCACTTGACTGCTTTCCTATTTCCATCCTATGTGCCTTTTCATATTACAGTACATGCCTATGATAAGGCAGTACCTGGCACTGTTTTGGATGAAGGTGCATCAATTAGCCTCATGCCTTTCGCTACTTGGCAAGCTTTGGGCTCCCCACAGCTTGTGTCAGTCACTCAGCATCTGTTGGCATTTGACGGAGGGACTAGTCAACCTTTAGGGATCCTTCCAAAGTTCCCACTTACTTTGGGAGGAAAAACTGTCTATATAGACATGATGGTTATCCAAGGTGCATTAGATTTCTGTATTCTCCTTGGCCGTGATTATATTTATGCCATGGGAGCTCTCGTTTCTTCACTTTTCCATGTGGTTTTTTTCCACACGATGGAAGAATGGTGACTATTGATCAATTGTATTTATTTAGTCACCTGGTGCCTCCTGTGCCACCGTCTTCCCCTATTGGTCCATGCTCGCAAGCAGTGCCTTCCCAGTCGCAAGTTAATTATGTGGATACCCGTTCTATCTCCACATCTGCTCACGATAATGTAGATGGTCTCGTATATCATGTACTGGGGGCATTGGAACCCGATCTATCATTAGTGCCTCATGACATGTATTCCTCCCAAAGTGCATTTCTTCCATCCCATGAAGACCTCTTGGGAGCCATTTTCTCATATGGCCTATGAACAAGATCAAGGAATCCTGAGGATAGTTCTTTTCTTGTGTCGACCTCATTAAAAAATGAATCAAGGATGAGGATAGTTTGTTTTTGTGTCAACCTCATTATAAAATGAAACAAGGAGTCCCGAGGATAGTTCTTTTCTTATGTTGACCTCATTAAAAAAATGAATCAAGGACAAGGATAGTTTGTTTTTGTGTCAACCTCATTAAAAAATGAAACAAGGGTCATGAGGATAGTTCTTTTACTATGCCAACCTCATTAAAAAATGAAATAACTCCCTTTTCCAAATCGAGTCTTTAATTAAGATCTCGTCAAGATCTCGAAAATGAACCTTCATTCCATCCACCTCGTTGAATGCAATGAAGCTTGGGGGGCATGTGAACTTATAACAAGCATATTTTTTTGTTTCAAGCATGTGTAAACATGAAACCAAATCCAAGTAGAGTTCTCCATGGTTCAAGTTTGTGTAAAAATGAACCCATACCCAATTTACATCTCGTGATTGTCATTTTTATCCACTAAATTCTGCTAGATGAGCCTTGGTTATTTCATTCCATTGCCACCATCTCTTTGGCCTATCATATGCTTTCACTTAGTTGTTTTTCCTTTCTTGAGGAACCGCAACAATGAGTGGTTTTATTAGCTAGCTCTTGACCATCACATGTTTTGAGCAGTTCCACCACTTCCAAAACCCATTGCTACCCTTTATACCACTTGTTCCTCTAGGATGAGTCCCCTTTAAGCTCTTTTCTAACTTGTAAAAGATGAAAATATTGCAGAGTTTTTTCCATTTTGACTCGTTAAATGGAATAAAAAGGGGGTCCACTTTGAGCTCTTTTCTGACTGTATAAATGTGAAAAGATTGTCGGACTTTTGTCATTTCAAATTCGATATTGGTTATGAAATGACATGTCTTCAATCGCTTTTCTACTTTTTTTGGATCGAGATCACTAATTATGAAAAGTACTCCTTGATCGTAATGGTCAGGCGGTTCTCTTGAGTATTATTTTATACTTTTTTGGGCTCGAGGGACACAAATTTATGAAAAAGGACCCCCCTGGAGTTTTATTTTCTGTGTCTTTTTCAAACTCTCTAAACATGAAAAAGACGAAGATTTTTACCTATGTCAGACTCGTTAAACCCTGAAAACATTGGACTCGTCACCATGACGAGACTCAAGCTTCTCCTCCCTAGGGCTCGTTAAACTAACACTAGGTTTGATTCGTTCGAAGGTCAAACTTATATTACAAGCATATGCTATCTCCTTCAAGCTTGTTTTCAAAAATAATTGGGGTACTCGCTAGCAATGGTGGAGGAAAAATTTGGAAGTCGTCATTGGTTACCTGCGGCAGCTAGTAACTCTTGAACATCGACACTTTTTCTTCTTACCAGGTTGGGACATCCACACATCGTCATTTGGCCTTCCAGGGTTTTGGGTTGTCATTTTGCCTCATTCTATCTAATCTATGTTGTCTCCATCAAGCCTCTGATCCCTTGGTATCAAAATGCTGCCACATTCTGGAGTTGTGTCGCTGATATGTTCAAGAGTATAATCCTTCTATAGTTTACACCCTTACCTCATCCTCTGATACTCTGCTTCACCATCTACCACTTGTTCCTCATCTCGTGTTGTTGATGGGGGAAACATCATGGCCCTCCTATGATGGATTGTCTCCTGTCAATGCTAGCTCATTATCCAGGAAATTAATCTAGAGATCCCCTTCGGTACCTTGGAACTTGCATGCTTCAGTGGCAAGTTCTTCACACCTAAAGACAGAATTTCCTCATTGGTCTTCGATTGGGTGATTCCACTAGTGTTTGACTTTCAGCTTATTTTTCACACTTAGTTGATTGTACTGGACAGTACCTTGAGAGCCATTGGCATTATTGGTGGTTCCTTTCATGCTTGTTAACGGTTTTCATCATTGACCAGTAATCAAGAAGCTTTCTATCATGCTCAATCCCAGCACATCTGTTCGCATGCTAGAATTTGTACTATGATCGATTGAGTTTCAAGACCCCGAACTAAGATTGCATATGTTTAGGCTACATGGATTGGTTCGTGATTACATATATGACTCTTTGATGGATAGCTACAACCATACCTGAGTCTTCATGGATGGCTGCGACCATACCTTTGTCATTATTATGGTCTTATCAACTGGGTGGCTGTGTCCATACCACATACCAAGTTTCATATGTCTTCTGGATGGCTACGCCTATGCCTAGACTATATGTATTTCACTATCATAGATATTAGTTGTACTTGCACCTACAGGATCTTCAAGGTGGTTCCAGTTTCAATGGTTTCGTAAAGCATTTCACCCCTCCCACTCTCTTGGGCTTCACGCTTTAGGAGGAATTTGTTACACAGTAATTTGTCACTGTCCTCATCTCAGTACTTCTATTGTGTCATGTGTCAAATAAACATGTTCATATCTTCCCACTGATGTAAGAAGATTAAGAAAATGGTCTTTGCTGCTGACAATTGACCCTCATTTCCCTAATTTTCTGCCTCGTCATGAGAAAAACCTTAATATATGCGATGTTCCCATGTCCATAATGGTTTCATCACGACTCCATCACAGGAGTACATCTATTTCCTACGACAGCCGGATTTCTAGACCTGGCACGAGGTTACAAGTTGTATATAGCGACGATGGGTCTATGTGCATTGCCTCCTACCAATTTCATCATGAAGAATTAGTTTACGACCTGCGATGATCCAGATTGGGCAAATTCTTTTCAACAGTTGGCCTTCTGGATGTCTCCAGACCTGGTTGTTGGGATAGTTTGGGTTGCTTTTCCCCCTCTAGTATGGTAGTTTCATCATTTGTGCTACCTTCCTTAAGGATGAACTCCTCCTACATTTCATGGAGACTCCTTCTCCTATAAAAGCACTCACCATTGCTATGATCAGCTGGTTTCTAGTTCTTTAGTTCTTTTGGTAAGGGCAGTGTTGCTAGTGCTTTTGAGTTTGATAGATAGTTGGTGTGGGTGTGACAAGTGTGGGATTGTTGATAGCTTGTGGAAGGTTGTGGAGTGCCCTTAACTTTGTGTTAAAGCTTATGAGTGAGAGAGAGCCATTTTATGTTGGGAGATCCATCCTTGAAGAGTGAATGCTTGAGAAACATACTAGCTAGACCCTCTGAGAAGGCTTGTGACGTCAAGGCTTGGTTGTAAGCTTGATCTTGATTCATTATTAATACAATCAATGATGATTTCCTATGTCTTGTATGTAATTTAGTTGATAGCTCATGACTTCTTGACTTTGTAAGTAAATAGATCATTGTTGTTTCCTGGTTTCCTAATTTGTTATTTTCCTTGTATTGTTCCAGGTTAATTGCTCATTAAGGAGAAGGAAACAGAAGCTGAAGCAATGCAACGGAACTTCATCAACCACCAGTTTGAGGTAGGCCTCCAACGATGACTGTTTAAGGAAATAAATTGTTGATCTGTCTTTGTTGTGACTAGACCCACTCTAGGGTTAGAGGGGTTTCCTCTATCCACATAGGGAACACTTTCCTGCATCACAGTCCTGCTGAAGTCAATTACGTGGAAATTATTTTGGATTCAAACTCTACATCCTTTGATTCTCATATATTGAAGACCTCTCTTGATATGTACCCTCAATCCCCCTGGCTTGGCACTTTGGAATCATATGATCCCTTAGCTAAGACCTTCCTCACCAATGAAGGTATCATGGAAGTCATGTCTCTTGAGGAACCACCATGGATCGATACCCATCATCGCTCCTCGTTCCTGCCTCGCCTGGCGATCATGTATACCACTTCTGAAGAGTCCTCTTCTCCATTTCCACCATTGAATATTACTCATGAAGTATGGTCAAAAGGAAATTTGGGTAATATTACCCAAACGATGCTAATTAACATTTCTATCAAACCTGGTGTCGTTAAACACATTCATATTGGGATATCTTGTTCTTCCAATGAGATCAAGACATATACTCATCCATTTCAGGAATCTCGTGATGTGTTTACATGGTCTTACGAAGAAATTCTTGGCATCAATTCTAGCATTATGGTGCATGAAATACCAATGTATCCACACACGAAGCCTGTTCGCCAACGACTTCGCTTGGTGCACCCTAGGAAGGTCGTTGCTATTAAGGGAAAAGTCAAAAAGCTTCTCAAAGCTAGGTTCATTTACCCCATCCCCCTTACAAACTAGGTGTCCAATATTGTCCCAGTGACTAAAAAACAAGGCAAGATCCACATTGACATGGATTATCGAGATCTTAATATCGCCTATCATAAAGACAACTATCCTACTCCCTTCACTGATCAAATCATTGATGAATGTGTCGGAAGTGAGATCTTTTCCTTTATGGATGGTTTTTCTAGTTATAACTAGATTATTATCGCACTGGCTAACCAAGAGAAGACAACCTTTATCTACCCATGGGGTACATTCACATACAAGAAGCTCTCGTTCGGCTTCAAAAATGTTAGAGCCACATTTTAACAGGAAATGTCCTATGCATTTCATGATATTCGCAACATCATCCAACCTTACTTGGATGACTTTCCCGCCCATTGTCATAAGCACCAAGATCACCCAGACCATCTTTGACAGATTTTTCTACACTGCAAACACTATAACATTCTATTAAATCCACACAAATGTGTTTTCTGTGTGGAATTAGGATGACTCCTTGTATTCATCATTTCTAAGGATGGAATTTGCCTGGATCCACTAAAAGTCGAGGCCATTTTAAATTTACCCCCTCTATCTTCACTACACCAACTCTAGAGCCTGCAAGGAAAGGCTAACTTTCTCCGTCGTTTATACCCAACTATGTCGGGTTAGCTACAGGATTTACCCAATTGCTCAAAAAAGGAATGCCCTTTGCATGGGATGAGGTGGCCTAAAAATATTTTGATGATCTTAAGGTCGTCCTCATAAATGCTCCTCTATTTTATCCACCCGACTATTATCGAGATTACTTCCTTTACCTAACCGCAGCCCCTAGCACCATTTCTATGGTGTTGATTCAAGATGACGATGAAGGTGGCGAACATGTGATCTTGTACCTTGGTTAAAATCTCCTTGACACTGAAACACGTTATGCACTTGTCGAAAATTTTGCCATGGATGTTGTTCAGTCTGTTCAACGTTTTCGGCACTATATTCTTTTACGTACGACTACAGTCATTTCTGAATGCAACCTTGTGACCTATATCCTGACTTGTCAGTTGCTAATGGGCAAGTATTCTAAATGGATTATTATCCTACAAGAATTCACTATGGTTATTATGCCTCTATACCAATAGGTGTCATATATCATGATTGACTTGATTATCTATGTAATATGTTCATACCTTTACTTGTTTCAAAGGTTTTCTATATTTGTAAAAAATCAAAAAATTTAAAAAAATGTAAAGATGGTATACCCTAAAAGAAAAATCAAAGGGTAAAAAGAATAAAAAGATGGTCAAAAAAATGAAAGAGAATGAACCCCACCAAAAAGAAAGACTAGGAAAGTGTGCAAGTCTAAATGCCACTACTTCTTCACTTTTGTATAATAAACAATTGTGTGCAGCTTGTCACTTATGCCACAATTCATGAACAGTCAAACAATTTAAACTTAACTAGTTCATATTTCAATTTCATGTTGTAGAAATAGAGAATAAAGATCTGACCAAATAGTGTAATCTTGGCAAATAAGTAGATAAGTAGAGTGAAAAAAGGAGCTCAACAGTTTAATCTAAGCCCTTGGATGTAATAAATGTAGACTTACATAGGCATTACCATGTAAAAGAAAAGAAAGTTTGATAAGGGTTTGCCAGTCTAAGTGCACTCTAATAAAGAAGTAAAAATGCTAGGTTAAGTAGGTAGGGTAGGCAGATGATGGTTGCAGAATAATATGTGGTGAATGATATGTCTAAAATGTGCAAATATTTTTACTTTCATCAAAAGGCAAATGGCATGTATCACATGGAGGGCACATCAAGCAAGAAAAGTCAAAAGAATTAACTCCCCTACTCATCTCCCCTAAAATTTCACTAATTTCCCCTAAGTGCCAAGGTATCTATCAAATTTGAGGGGCTCAGAGCATTTCTTTGACTTTTGGAGGGACCAGACCCTCGGCCCAATAATTTATAATACCTAAGTACTTAAGTCCATTTATCAAAGATCACACTTCTTCATAAATCATTCATTCCCTTTATAAAGTTTTTTCCTAAGTAAAATCCTATTTTACTTAGGGAAATTAAAACATTTTCCATAAAAAACCCTTGTTTTTCATTTAGCCTAAGTTTTAATATATACATGAAAATTTTTTAGACTTAGCGCTCACTTCACTTGGTCATATTAACTATTAACTTGTATTATTATATAGTGCCCCTATAAATATTTCTTGCTCCCGTATTACTTTAACTATGTAAAAACCCCGAAATATTTATATATCCCGCCCCTTGGTTAAAATATAACCATAATACATTCCTAATGGGGATTAATTAGTCAATCTGTAACTAATTAAGAACCCCAACCCTCGCCACATTAAAAAAATGATTAATTAACCCTCACGGTTAATTAATAACTTAAATAACCAATCCCACTGCTCCCGATATAATTAAAAAACCCTTAATTATGTTGGGCCCACCCTCATTAAACCCTCGTCACCTCACCTCCTATATCCGATGACTGTCATGCATATTACACAACCCTTCATAATTGAATGTTAGCGTGCAATTGTTAAGCGATTTTGTGAACAGTTCCCTTGCCACGCGTCATTCATCCTATGGTATTGCGTGGATGAGCCCGAATATTGCCCCCCTCCATAAGCGGTGCGATAAAAACTGCTTACTGCCTCCCATTAAATGACAAAACTTCCAATCCTCCCATTTTCGCCACCTATCCAAATCCCGAAACCCACCAAATTCTTGACTTTGTATAAAAAACAAAACAAATAATTTCGTCGTTCTATTCTGTGAACCTACACATCCATGCAAACTTAATGACGAGGTCAACCAGCTTGTGCTCCAGCCACCAACCAACTTCAAAATTTGCAGTCGACGCCACTCAGGGTCCTCCATTCACACCCACTATACCTGCATTCCGTTGCCCATCCCTAAAAGTAGGTATTTACCAATTCCCATCAAGAAACCCTCCGAGTACTTGCTTTCACTACAAATTTAATTGAAAATAATCCCAATTAACCATAATTTAGTTACCATACTTGAAATTCAAGTTCCCAGACCTATTATTTCATCATTTTCACATAAAAACCCTTATTTTCTTTTCTGAATCCATAAGAACCAGTATGGAAACTGCGGTAGCCCTCAATATTGCACCCATTACCACTCGTCTCTGTGATTTAGACTATATGCCCCTAATAGATAAGGATCTTCAAATAAAAGACCTAATCGCTGATAAAGACCATCTGAAAGTGTTTTGTCAATGTCGATATAAATCACTTGAATGGATATGATCCCATAGGACTGTGGAAATCCAACCTCCTAATGTACTTTCTCCCCTCTGTGCATGTTTTCCCTTACATAATCCATCAGTGCCATGCAAATTATGACCCCAACCTCATAGCAGTGATGTCTCCCAACCAAACAGTCCTCTTCATAATAACTGCAGACGCAATCAATGAGATGTTGCAATTTTATCCCAGTCAAGCCCTCATCCTCATTTCCCTTGGAGATTTGCTTGAGAAATCAACTAAATTATCCCAAGCTAAATTCAGTCGTCTTTTTCAAACTTTCATGGATAAAAACCATCAACCTAACTATCCCCCTCCTTACATGTCAATTTTCTTTACAGATATAGGCAAAATCATAGTTAATATGATAGTTACAATCATGGGATTCAACACTAGTGAGTTTGTAGATGAATTGGCCCTAGTGTTGATGTCCATATTTACCCCTGATCAGCCCCCTGCTATCAAATACAATTATGCTTCATTTAGTGCTGACAAAATCCATGACCAGTTCATGAGACTGGCGAATGAAAAGGTTTTCAAGTATTCCACTTTCATATATCACCTCATCCTCTACTATCAGTTTAACAAATTCTGATTTTCTGTCGAGAAGCTTCATACAAAGGGTAATCCAAGGTCTAACATATTTTGGACTTCTATCTTCCATGAGTCTTTCACTTGCCCTTATTCATATAATGTGTTTATTGACCTGTTTGTCCACCCAGCGAACACCTTGTTGATAGGAAATCCTCCTCCTAAGATTAATGATGAAATCAAAAGGATCCTCCAGCTATCAAAACAATACAGGGTAGGTGACTGGTACTTGTACCAGAATTACATAGAAATCAGGGTATATGGGTGTGAGCTTTCCCCATTTAAGCTACCAAGATATGTTCCATTGAGATTGTTTGCATTGGAGAATTATAGACAAATGATATACTCAGATCTAATCCATTTTACCAAGGCCAAAAAGAAAGAACAGTTGAGAATCAAGGATCACTTAGGCCCATTTGTCTGCAACAATAGGGAAGCATGGAAAGCAACAGAACAAAACTTAGAAGACCACATGAAATTAAACAAAAGTCTCATTTGAACTCCATGTGACCCCCACAGTTTCATCTATGATAGGAGAATGAAAAATAGATTGTCACCATATTTTCATCACAGAATTCTAGAGATTGAGCAATATGCTAATATGGATGAATGGAGAGAAGGAACTCTTGTAGAAATGGATAGTGATCAGGTCAATGTAGAAAATGTAATGAAAGGTCTGAAAAAAAACACTTGACCTAGATTCTATTGGACAGGTGAAATTTGGGACTTCTCACAAGCCAACATTAGGGACTAGTGCCTCAACAGTTGATACCTCACAAAGACACTCACAGGAGACTAGTGCACCACTTGCATAGACATCACAGAAAAGAGAACAAGAGACCAGCACTCCAGCAATAGGGCAATCAAGTATGTCAAAGCAGCCTGAAACCTCTCAGGAACAGGCTCAAACACAGGCTCATGCAACCCAAGTTAACATGGGAGACCCCCCAATTTTGTATACTCCTCTGATTGAGGAAAAGAGTTTAGAGAGAGACAGGGAAGTAGCTACCCCTACCAGTGGTTCTGTGGATCATCCTGGTGCTAAGAGGCACAGGTTAAATCCCCATTTAGAGGAGGAATTTTTTGAGGAAACTACAGAGAGCCAATGAAAAAGAAGGTGCAGACAGTCAACATACTTTCCTAGCAGATGGCAGACCTTCTATCTCACAGGGGCAGGATCTAGAAAGATAACAAAATGTTAAAGTATCATCATTCAAGCCTTTAGGTAATAAGAACCTAGATATTAAAGAAAAATTCAAAGAAATAAAGGCTGGAAATAAACCACTAAGGATCCAGGTCTACAATCAGTATTTAAAGATGGCCCCCACCAATTAGAATAGGTTGATGTTAGCTTATGACATTAAGGAAGGTAAAATGTAGATGAGCTTCTTCAAGCCCAAAGTACAATAGCCTCAGTCAATTGTAGATTACATCCAAACTAATTTTTAGGTCATGGCTAAGGACATTCACCCCCTAGGTCAAATTGAATTGCATAAGCAAATAGGGGAAATGGTATATACCACCTTGACAAGCAAAGCCATGATGGCCCAAAGATTGGAGAATTTATTAAATAACACAACTCAGTTATAGCTAGAAAGAGCCTCCTCACAGTCTAAGGATAATAGAATCAAATCTTTGGAAGAGTTGGTTATTGGATTAGGACATAACCCAAAGGATGTAAAGGTTGTAGAGGCCTTGATAAAGAAGAAAGATGAAGACATAGCTGCCTTGAGAAATCAATTAAAGTTGCCTCCATCAAGACATCCACAAACTGTTAGTCATCCAAAAGAAGTCTGAAGAAGAGCTTATGGACTTAGTCCTCAAGATAAATGAACAGTTAAAGGAGACTGAGCAGGAATTAGAAAAATTATTGAAAAGCAGGCAAGGAGACTCGACCTCTTAGCCTTAAAATGTGATACCAGTGGTCTCCACGGCAATCCCTTCAACACTTGCAACAGCTCTGGCACTAAACATCTCTTTGGCCACAACAGAGACAATTACAGGTACAACACAGGCAGAAGTTTCAGGACAAAGCACTAAATAGTTAATAAATTCAATGGAGGAAATGAAACTACAAGTTTCAAAACTCCAAAAGGTAAAAGAGAAATTTTTCACCGTAGAGAAAAAATATGATGTTTCAAAGATTAATTTTGCTGAAAAGGTGAGGAAGAATAAAGGCTTCCTCAACAGGTGAAAACACTAGAGAAGGATCTCACCTTTGAAAAGCCCTTAACAAACATTAGAAAAAATTTATGGACCAACATCACTCAAACAATAAATGATGTTTGGCCATCCATACAAATAACTTTTGAACAGATTGAACTGGTGTAAGTTGCTCTCCAAGAGATTCAGAGAACTAAGGAAGAGCTAGGAAGGAAGCATAAGGAAGCTATCAGACTAATAAATTTCTTGAATAGCATAAATAAGTACCAACTAGAAGAACTAGATATTGAGGATATAACTGGGACTATCCCAGAAGTTACAAAGGTCTTAACCAAAAGGTCTCTGATGTAGAACTTAGAAAGAAAATGCCAGAACATGCAGGAGGATATTGATGATTTTATGGGAAAGTTTGGCATTTTACAGAGCAAAGGACTTCCCAATCCTCTAGTGATAAATGATAAATTAATGAGGCATGAAGATTGTGTCAACAAATTGAGTCAGTATGCAAATAACCAAGCCAGTTCATCAGCTAGTGCATCTACACCCAAGGCACTACCTACAGGCAGAGTTCTCTATGACAGTCTAGAGAACCTTTTCTATGTTGAACGAGAGTTAAAACATTTGTTTCTAGTTTAGCCTAATTTTACAGAGGTTGATGAAATATTCAGGAAGCTACAAAGGACCAGGATACCCAAGGAAGATTGGTGGACATATATGATAGAAATTTTGTGATTTATCCTTGGTAAAAAAAGTAAATTTTCAGTATTTACCATAGTCAATTTTGGTAAAAGAAGATGAATAAGTATAAAGCAGGTAAAGAGTATCAGAACAGGTCAAAGAGTATCAGTAAAAAGATGAAAAGAAAACAGCCAGCACGGAATTATGAGCAAGACAGCAAGATACCCAATCATAGGGTCTACCTCCAGCTCATTCACAAAACAGGGACAACAAGCCATCAATTCACTTTTAGCTTCTATCTTTGAGACCGTCTGTCTCTATTTTCATGTAAAATGTAGTTAGTCACCCTAGATTATATCTCTCTCAGTTATGAGATATTTTATTGTAAATTTTTGTATAAATACTCCCTCATTCGAAGTACTTAGTGTGGATTCTTAGACATTTCTATAGACTGATTATTTTGGAATAAAGTATTGTTGAAAAACTCTTGTATGGCTGGTTGGATGAAGAAATAAAGCAAAGGACTTTTTACAAGATTCATGTGTCAAACATTGGACAAATAAGTATTCTATATCTCATTTGTTATTGTTTTCTAGTTTAATATTTCACTTGTATTTCATATCTGAATATTAAAATGAAAAAGTATATTTCAGAAAGTGCTTAATTGCAATCTGTCTTTAAAATTGTTTTTATTCTAAATGTTTTCTTCTAAGCTATCATAGACATGGAATTCTTAACTGCTCATTGTTTCTTAGTTTATCATTGAGGTCATTTAATAAGAAATTCTTAATTGCTTTTTATTAGTGATCACCCACTTTCCCTCATCTTAAAACTTGTTGAAGGATTTTTTATTGCGCTTCTTCTCTTTTAAGACCATTCCACCCTTTCAAGTTACCATTTGTCTCCTGTTTAACTATCTTACCCTGTGAAACCCTCCTTTGTTGAATTAGCCTAATTAAACTTGGCCATCTTCATTTGATTCCGTAGCCCAATGGCCGGAGATACTCTGTTCTATCCATATGCTCTTAAATTCCACCACCAAACATAATCAAAACCCCATAGCTTTCATAACTAGCCTAACATCTTATAAAACAAAGCTCAATCTTAAAGAGGGAGCCCTCTCTGAGTACATATTGGCTAGATTTTGTACTTAAAAGTTGGATTGTGGTTACCTTGGACCCTTTCCTTCTTCTTACAACTTCAAGGAAAATTTGAGTGATAACATAATGTTGACTCCACTAGAGACACCAATTCCTCAGTCAAAATAAATCTTTAAGAAAGTTTAAATCTCATATCTAAAGCCTCTTAAAGAAATCATAAAAAAAAAATTGTTGATATCAATTAAGAAAAACCAAAAACAAAAGCTAAAACTTGGCTTCAGAAAGGACTTGTTACACTAGAGCTAATCCTGATCCCAATCCACCACAAGTGTTTGAGAACCCCGATCTGATCCCCAGGATTCTTAGAAGACAAGAAAGTCAAGAAAGTTCTGCCAGTTCTCAACCCACCTACAAATCAAGATCCCATCCTGTTAGGTGGATTTATCTTGGAGACCAACCCTTTGACAAGTACTTTGATACCACTTTGTTTAGGACTTCATCCAATTCTAAATTAATTGACCTAGTCCCAGACCTAGTGTTCATCGAAGAGTTACAGCTTCAAGCTATCAATTTGTCAATTGATAGACATTTACAGAACTCACTACAATCTAATCTTACCACTAAAGAAACACCCAATCCCTTTGTAATCACTACTACTTCTGCAAGATCATCATCTTTTCCTCATACATCTCAACCTCAAACCACTCCACATCAGCCCATCACCTCCAGTCCTCCATCCACAACTCAAACACCAATTGTTATCCCAACCCCAGCTATTTTTTCATCATTACTTACAACAATGGCAAACAGATATGCCCCCCTAGTACTACCAGCAATTTTAGGTGCCATACCCCAGGATTACCAAAGTAAGATCACTCAGTTTGATGGTATTGGTACCTATACAACCCAACAACACACCAAAAGGATGACTAATTACTTTGAAATTTATGAAATAGATGTTGATGATGTACGAATGAGAATATTTTTTCAGAGTTTAACTGGTGAAGTCAAAACTTGGTTTAGAGTTCTAGTAGCAAACAGTATAGACAACCTAGAAACTCTCCATAGACAATTCCTAAACTAATGGGAGAAAAAGAAAGATCATCTTCAGATTTTCTCTAAGTATGAAAACCTAAAGAGAGGAACACAAGAAACTGTGCAAGATTATTGCACTGGATTCAATAATTTTTATAAATCCATCCCTGAAAACATCAGACCCCCACCTGATTTAGCCTAAATCAAATTCCCTGATGTATTTGATTCTGACATGGCCTTCCAGCTAAGAGAATGAGCCCCTCACACTTTGGAAGGTATGCAAAGCATAGCAGTCAATGTTGAAGCCAACCTGATGTCTAAAAGAGCCAAGACTAGGAGTGAGAGGAGAATACCCTTAAAGGAAGAAGCCTCACCCTTTGAACAGAAATTAGATGTTATAATTGAAGGGATGGATAGGCTAGGAGATAGAGTCGAAACAATTGAAAGGAAAGCTCCCTGGGATGGTCAACCAACCAACATAGGGAGAAATCCTAATTTCAGAAAAAATCAAAACCAAAACACTGGGAATATTGGTCTAGACCAAAACATTAGACCCCCTTTCTAGGAGAATTATGCAGAAGGCTCAAACTCTGAAGAACTTGAAGAGGACGCTCGAATAAATCTGATGGGACTTAGTAATGAAAGAGAAGTTTTCTTGACCCAAGAGGATCAAGAGGCCCACATTCTTAAATAGTTTCAAACTTAGTCAGGTGAATCATTCAACTTTAGGGAGGGATATGACACAGCCATCTATGAAGTGCATAAGTAATACAACCTAAGGAGTATGAGAATTGATGTTCCTGAAGCAAACAAGCAAAAGGCTCTAAAACAACCCATAAAAGATAAGACAATTACTATACCTGTACATATTCTTTCTAGATCAGACCCTAATCCTTCTAACCCAATAATTGAAGATGTCTCTGATAATCAACCAAACAATAAACAACCCTCCACTTTGCTTCCTTCCAAAGGAAATGTTGAATAACCTCCAAAAGTTGATTTAAGAGAACTTGCAAATCATAATTTCACTCCTGAAAAGGAGAAAAACACGGAAAACATGGAAAACAGAGAGAATAATATTTTTCGAAACCCAAAAGCCCAAACAGAAAAACCCTTTAATCTAAAAAATGAAGTAGGTAAGCTTAAAATTGTTGTTCCATTGCCTGAATTAGTTAAACATGATGCTTACCGAAGTCAAATCAATAGATCACTCAAAATTACTGGAACCGAAGACTCAGTTAATGTTTTTGATGACCAACAAGAATTAATCTTTGGCCCAGAAGTGAATGGAAAACCATTAGAAGGAGGAGTTCCTCCCTTCTATGTGAGCTTGAACATACATGATAAGATTCTTCACAACACCATGTTTGATTCTAGGGCATCTCATAACCTCATGCCCAAGTCTGTAATGGAAAAGTTAGACCTAGACATCACTAGACCATACAAAGATCTCTTTTCTTTTGATTCTAGGTAGGTGAGATGTTTAGGATTGATAAAAGACTTGTGTGTCTCATTGGTTCAATACCCTGCAAAAACAATTTTAATGGATATAGTGGTATCATATATACCACCAAAATATGGTATGTTATTGTCCACATCCTGAGGTGCAAAACTTCAAGGATCTCTTCAATTTGATATGTCCGATGCTACTATCTCAGTTTTTGGCCAACCAAAGAAGCTATACAGAGAAACATTAATGAAATATGTAGTAAGTAGTCAGGAAAAACCACAAAATTTCCCCATCTACTAAGTACACTCTGATATGGACTCATTCAATCTTTACAATGCAGAAACCAATCCTTCCAATGCTTTAGAAGTTTTAGCAGCAAAACCAAAAGAAATTAAAAAAGAAAAATCAAGTGTTCAGATTCAGGAAGTATCAAATGCCAAAGAAAAAGCAGATGAGAATGAAAAACTAGATCCCACTGTTAAACAAATTCCTACCAGCCCTGACACCAATTATGAGCATGAAATTCTTTGGCATTTAGAATTTGATAGCTCAGTCAATAAACTAGGGGCAGGAGTAGGATTTTGGGTGTATAACTTAGAAAACGATCATGTTGAATGCCATGCCTACAGATTAAATTTTAAGTGCACCAATAATATGGCAGAATATGAAGCTCTCTTGCTAGGTCTCAAACTTGTTAAAAAATTAAGAGAAATTAGAGTATCTGTCATAAGAGATTATGAATTAATCATTAAATAGATTAAAGGAAAATACTTAACTAGAGATCCTAGATTAGGATATTACAGAGGAACTGTCATAGAGATTCTCAATACTTTTCTGGAAACTCAGCTTGCTACAATCCCTAGAAAACACAACTTGAAAGCCCATACCCTGGCCATGTTTGCCAGCACCTGCAAATTACCTTTCGATCCTAATCATCAGTTTACTACTGAAATTAGGCACAGACCAGCCATCCCAGATAATCTGAAGAACTGGCAGGTTTTTTATAGTGATGAGCAGATTAATAACTTTTTAACTTTGGATGAAGAGTTTTCTAACAATCACGTAGACGTTGATACAATTGTTAATTCAAATCAAATAGATGAGGTAAACAAACATTTTGAAAGAAAGTTCAGTAAATATGCTTCATCCCACAAAATTCACACAAAAATAAGTTCAAGACCTTAAAAAAATGGACCTCGATGAGATAATTGAAGAAGAAAAAGAGGTTATTAACTTAAAAGACAATCATCTGCCTAAAGGATTAACTCCTCTAGAAGATCTATTTGATTTCAATGACATTCCCAAGAAACCTAAAATGAAACCATTAAAAGCAGATATTGAGGAATGCAACTTAAGAACAGAGGACAATCCAAAGATGATAAAACTATCAAAGTCCTTACCTCCTAATCAAAAATTAAAATATGTTGAACTTATGAGAGAATTACAGGATGTCTTTGCTTGGAGTTATGAGGATTTGAAGTCCTATGACACCTCCATTATTCAGCATATTATACCTCTGAAGGAAATTCAAAAGCCCTTTAAAAAAAAACTCAGAAGAATCAACCATGTATTATTACCACTGATTGAAAAAGAAATTAAATGCATGTATGAAGTAGGGATTATTGCCCCTATTAGATTTTCAGAGTGGGTGTCTAACTTGGTGCCTACTAGGAAGAAGACTGGGGAAATAAGGTTATGTGCTGATCTGAGAAATGTGAATGAGGTCTCTCTTAAAAATAACTACCCTTTACCCAAGATGGATCATATTTTGCAAATGGTAGTGGGTTCTTCTAGAATTTCAATTTTATATGGGTTTTCAAGATATAACTAGATCCTGGTTCATTCTGATGATCAAGAGAAAACTGCTTTTAGAACACCATGGGGCACATTTATGTACATCAAAATTCCAATTGGACTAAGAAACACAAGAGCAACTTTCCAAAGGGCAATGGAAATTGCATTTTCCAAATAAAATCATGATTTTCTTGTTATATATCTGGATGATCTAACTATTTTTTTAAATCAGATCAACAACACTTGGACCATCTCAGACAAGTCTTTCTAAAATGCAGAAAGTATGGTATTTATTTAAATCCAAAGAAGTCCTTGTTCATCCTGGAGGAAGGTAAACTTTAAGGTCACATCATTTCCAGGGATGGCATTCGAATTGACCCTTCTAGGATCGAAACAAGAAGTATCAAAGAACTTCAAACTTTCTTAGGGAAGATAAATTTTTTGAGAAGATTCATTTCTAACTTAGCAGAACTTATTAGATTACTAAATAACATGCTTAAAAAGGATTCAAGTATCAAATGGACAGTAGAAGCCAAGCAATCATTTGCAGAAATCAAAATGGCCTTAACCAGAACATCGGTCCTCACCAATCCAAAATTTGATAGGGACTTCATCATTTTTTCTTTTGCATCAGAACACATCATAGCAGTTGTTTTATTACAAAAGGATGATCAGGGATGTGAGAAACCTATAGCTTTTTTTAGTAAAGCACTCAAAGATGCATCATTAAAATACAAAATAATGGAGAAACAAGCTTTTGCACTGGTAAAAGCCATTAAGGACTTTAGAGTTTATATATTATACTCTCATGTTATAGCCTATGTACCTAATGCAGTTGTCAAAGACATCCTAACTCAGGATGGAATTGAGGGAAAAAGAGGTAATGGATTGCTACCATCTTAGAGTATGATATAGAAATAAAACCTACCACACTTATAAAAGGACATGGATTGGCCAAACTCATGGCTGAAACTAATTGTCAAGCCCTGGACATAAATGAACTAGATGACGAACAGGAGATGGCGACTCCACAAATCAACTAGGCCTTTTCAGACTCACCTTGGTATGCTGATGTAATTTATGTTTTACAAAACCTGCAGGCTCCTCCAGGGTTATCCAGAACAAAGAATAGGTTTTTAAAAATGAAATCTTCAAATTTTTGTATCTTAGATAATATTCTTTTTTGGAAAAATCATAAAGGAATTTTATTGATTGTTTATTAAAAGATGAAGCTAACAAGGCTCTCCAATAATTTCATGCAGGAGACTGTGATGGACACCTCTATTGGAAGTCAACTACGGATAAGATCCTAAGGGCTGCATTCTATTGGCTAACCTTATTTGCAGATGTAAAGAAATTTGTAACTTCTTGCCATAAATGTCAAATATTTGACGGCAAGAGAAAGTTGTTACCTTTACCCCTGAAACCCATTTCCACAAAGAAACCTTTTTAACAATGGGGTCTTGACTTCATTGGAGAAATCCATCCACCCTCTTCTGGCCAACATAAATAGATACTCACTGCCACTGACTATTTTACTAAATGGATAGAGGCCATCCCCTCTAGACAGGCCAATGACATAGTGATCATAGGTTTCCTAAAGACCAATATATTGTCCAGGTTTGGCTACCCTACTAAAATCATTACTGATAATGCTGCAACTTTCAAGTCCAAGAAAATGATCAGTTTCTGTAACAAGTCCCACATTACACTAAGCCATTCCACAACCTATGACCCGCAAGGGAATGGACTGATAGAATCTTCCAACAAAAGTCTCATTAATATCATCAAAATATTGTTGGAAAAAAACAAGAAGACTTGGCATAAGAAACTAATAAATGCTTTATGGGCAGATAGGCTTACAACCAAAAAATCCATTGGAACTAGTCCTTATGAGTTAGTATATTGCATGGAGGTTGTGTTTCCTTCATCATTAGAAGTTCCTATTATGAAAATACTCCAAGAAACTCAAGCGAAACCTAATGATATTCAAAGAAGGATAAACCAGACCATCAATTTACAACATACTAGAGAGGAGGTGTACCAAAGATCTCAAGTGTTGCAGGAGAAGCTTAAGAAAATATTTGACAAAAGAACCAAGGCATAAGATTTCTACCTTGAAGATAAAATGTTAAGATGGGATTCTAGGAGAGAGGATAAAGGTAAGCATGGGAAGTTTGACTTCCTATGGAAAGGACCATACATCATCTATGCTTTCAAGGGAAACAATACATATTTTCTCAAAGAGTTAGATGGTACAGAAGTTGATGAAGGACCAATTAATGGTTGGATGTTAAAGCATTACTTTGATCTTACTTACTAATGTTATGAAATTCTTAACATGTACATATTATATCCTTTGTACTGCCATAGTGTTGATTGGAAAGTAAGATTTTGAAATTAAAGCCCGAAGAGAAGGCCCTAAGCTTCAGAAGCATCATTGTCATACATACAATAAAGTAGCAACCAAAGAAGATTGCAGAGCAAAGTCAAAGTCATTCAGAGGCCTCTGATCTACTATTCTTGACTTTCCACTAGGGAAAGCCATCCCCAAGTGGAGTCACTGTTATGCCCTTATACCAATAGGTGCCATATATCATGATTGACTTGATTAGCTATGTAATGTGTTCATACCTTTACTTGTTGCAAAGGTTTTCCATATTTGTAAAAAACCAAAAAATTTAAAAAATGTAAAGAGGGTATACCCTAAAAGAAAAATCAAAGGGTAAAAGAATAAAAAGATGGTCAAAAAAATTAAATAAAATGAACCCCACCAAAGAGAAAGACCAGGAAAGTGTGCAAGTCTAAATGCCACTACTTTTTCACTTTTGTATAATAAACAATTGTGTGTAGCTTGTCACATATGCCACAATTCATGAATAGTCAAATAGTTTAAACTTGACTAGTTCATATTTCAATTTCATGTTTTAAAAATAGAGAATAAAGATCTGACCAAACAGTGTAATCTTGGTAGATAAGTAGATAGGTAGAGTGAAAAAAGGAGTTCAACAGTTTAATCTGAGCCCTTGGATGTAATAAGTGTAGACTTATATAAGCATTACCATGTAAAAGAAAAAAAAGTTTGATAAGGGTTTGCCAGTCTAAGTGCACCCTAATAAAGAAGTAAAAATGTTAGGTTAAGTAGGTAGGGTAGCTAGATGATGGTTGCAGAATAATATGTCGTGAATGATATGTCTAAAATGTGCAAATCTTTTTACTTTCATCAAAAGGAAAATGGCATGTATCGCATGGAGGGCACATCAAGCAAGAAAAATCAAAATAATTAACTCCCCTACTCATTTCCCCTAAAATTTCACCATTTTCTTCTAAGTGCCAAGGTATTTATCAAATTTGAAGGGCTCAGAGCATTTCTCTAACTTTTGGAGGGACTGGACCCTCGGCCCAATAATTTATAATTCCTAAGTACTTAAGTCCGTTTATCAAAGATCACACTTCTTCATAAATCATTCATTCCCTTTATAGAGATTTTTCCTAAGTAAAATCCTATTTTACTTAGGGAAATTAAAACATTTTCCATAAAAAAACCATCATTTTTCGTTTAGCCTAAGTTTTAATATATACATGAAAATGTTTAAACTTAGCACTCACTTCACTTGGTCATATTAACTATTAACTTGTATTATCATATAGTTCCCCTATAAAAATTTCCCATTCCCGTATTACTTTAACTATGTAATAACCCTATATCGATGAATTTTTGGAGGGAGAGCACAGGTTTCCAGATCTAGGGTTTGAAGCTGGACAAAAGCAAGGTCAGGCTTGCAGAACTGTTCAGAAGGGGATAGATCCTGACTGGCCAAATGGTATATGAGGGGTCCATAGGGACCCCCACATACAAACAAATCATTATGAATAAACAACCAACACAGAAAGGGGTGCAGATAGCAGGGCTTGATAGGTCAAGACCAGTAGAAGAGACCAGTAAGAACATAAATGAAAAGAGTGATAAGGCAAAGCAATCTGCCAATAAACTGAAGGAGAAAGAGAATGATCGCCGATTCAACAGACATAGAAAGGACAAGGAGGAACAAGCGAATGTAGGACAATAGAATAATAGTGGAGAGGAGCAGGAACATCCGGAATACATAGCAACGAAGGAAGAAAATGAAGTAGAGGACAACACGCAAGAAAATCTCACCCACAAACCAACTCAGGGCCCATGCAAACCCAGAGCAGCAGAAATCTTGAGAGTGGTCCTAACGGATCCCGAAATACAAGCCTACAGAGACCACATGGCTACGGATGCAGTGATTTGCAGATTTATGGGTCTATGGCCAATGGAAAGAGCATTATGTCAGTAGATTAAACAGCATTGGAGACCCAAAGGAGATGTCAGTTTGCACCTGGGAGTAAAAGGATTCTTCACAGTGGTATTCTCCAATCTGGAGGATCTGTACAGAGTCTTTGATGGAGGCCCCTACTTCTTCACCTCAGTGGGCCTCTACATGAAGCCTTCGAAACCTAATTTTGTACCAAAGAAGGAAACTTTCAAAAAGGTCCCAGTCTGGATCTGTCTCTTTGTGCTCCCAATAGACTATTGGGGCCTAGCCGCACTCAAACAAATTGGGGACAAATTAGGAACATTCATCAAAGCTTCAGAAGCAACTTTACAAAAAAGATACACTTTGTGTGCTCGGATCTGTGTGGAGATGGACGTTTTAGGAGCACTGCATGAAGGTCTATGGCTCGAATACAAAGATGAGTTTTACTTTCAAGCTATCGACTATGAGCAAATCCCATTCCAATGCAGAAAATTCCATGAACATGGACACTTAATAAGGGAATGCCCATTAAACAAGGCGACAGAGACACAAAAGGAAAACCAGGAAGGAAAGCTTAAAGATACCTTCACTCGTCCAAGAGCTAGATAGAGAGCACACAGAAGGCGACCAAACAAAACAAAAGAAGCACAAGCTAACAAAAGTAATGCTTTCAAAGTTCTGGAAAATGAAAAGGACACAGAGAACCAGAATAAGGAGAGCCTGAACCATGAAGAAAATAAAGTAGCAACAGCCACAGCAACCAAAGAAGCGGAAGAGTAGAATCCACACAGCACAAAAATCATTCAGGAGGGCACAGAAGAAGCAAAGGAAGACTCAGAAATGGTCACAAGTGATATAGGTAGTGAGGACACGGAACTCCAGGAGATTCCTGAGCTAGAAGGAGTCAATCTCCCAGACATGGTGGAAGATTGGAGGAAAAAATGGATGGAGAACATTTCAGAGGAGGAAATCCGGAAAATCAATGCAATCATCATAGCCAAGCAAAAAGTCAAAATGGAAATTCACAACAGGAAACTGGGAGTAGTAAAAGGAAGAGGAGCGAGATCGAAGAGTGTACTTCAAATAACCTCGAGCTCCTCTGAGAAGAAGAAACGAGGATGAAGAACAAACAATGAAGTACTTCAGGAAATGGGATACATGCTCATCAACTCGGGTAAGATGAAAGCACTTGATGCCTTCTCTTTTGGTTCTTAAATCTCAAATGTTTTAAATTAAAATCTTCTCATGGAATGTTAGAGGGCTCAATGGCCAAACAAAACAAAGATTGCTAAAAATGAAAATTCAACAGGAAAAGCCAGATTTAATTTTGGTACAAGAAACTAAATGTACAAGTAACATCATTCAGATTGTTAACAGGAAATTAGGTAAAAGATTGGAACAAATGAACATAGACAGTCAAGGATGGGAGGGAGGTCTAGTAACATGGTGGAATCCTCAAGTCCTCAAAGTATTTTCCTCGGAAGCATCCAGATATTATTTAGCCTTAGAATGTCAAGTAATAGGCAACTCAAACATCTATTTATGTATCAATGTCTATGGGCCTCAAAAATTAGACGAGAAGTTCAAACTAATAAATTCGCTAGTAAAGCTGAAGCAGAGGTATCCCAGAGTGAAGATTATCATAAGAGGGGACTTTAACATGATAACCTCGATGTCAAAAAAAAAAGGGAGGAATCAGAAAGTTAAACAAGGATTCTGAAGCTTTTGTGGAGTTCATAACGTCAGCAAAGCTGGTAGATATCTAGCCCAGGAGTGGGGCTTTCACCTGGAACAACAGGAGGGGTGGGGAAAGACAAATTGCCTCCCACCTAGACAGATTCCTAATCTCTGAAAATCTGTTACTGGAAGGTGTAACCGTATTCTCTGATATACTCCCCTGTGGAGGATCTGATCACTGGCCCATTTCACTTACGGCCACTATTCTAGGTACGCCCAGAAACAAAACATTTAGGTTTGAAAAATTTTGGCTAGATCATCCGGATTTCATTCAGCTTGTAGAAAAATGGTGGTAAGAACTAGTGGAACTTAGAGGTACTAATATGTACAAGCTGCATGGAAAATTAAAACATGTTAAGCATATAATCATAGAATGGAACACAAAGGTCTTTGGAAACATTTTCAAAGAGAAAATTAAGATAGAAGAGCAGCTAGAGAAGATACACAGTGAATGGATTCAGGGCATTAGTAGTCCAAACACAGTGGATTAGGAGAAATTATTGATGCAACAATGGCAAGATAGATGCCAACAGGAAGAAACACTGTGGAGACAGAAATCCAGAATTCAATGGCTCAAGGAAGGAGAACAGAATACCAAATTCTTTCATAGATCGGCGCAGGACTATAGAGGGGTTAACAAGATCCTTAGCCTCAAAAATGAGCAAGGGGAGCATATCGAGAATCATCAAAACATTGCTACCTTACTCACAGAGCACTTCAATAACATTGCCCAGGAATCAGAGATAGACAGAACTGAGGCGATTGGGAACCTCATTAAATCAATCCCTGCATCTATTTCTAATGAACAAAATCAAGCTCTAAGCAGAGAGATCACTTTAGAAGAAGTGGAGGAAGCGGTCAAGGAAATTCCCAATGACAAAGTGCCAGGACCTGATGGCTTCACCATAAATTTTTACAAAGCCTGCTGGGAGATAGTCAAATGGGAAGTTTGGGAAGTGGTGGAGGACTCTCGACGCTCTACTTCGATTCTGAAAGCTTTGAACTCCACCTTCCTAGCTCTAATCCCCAAAGAAGAGGAAGCCACAACCCCAGCCAAATTCCATCCCATTGCTCTCTGCAACGTCCTGTACAAAATTATCTCCAAGGTCATAGCCAACAGATTGAAGCCTATTCTTCCTGGTCTCATCTTCGAAGAACAATCTGGATATGTTGAGGGGAGACAAATCTTGGACAACATCCTGTTGGCACAAGAGATGGTCCACACTCTGCAATCCAGAAAAGTGGCTAGTATGATGATGCAACTAGACCTATCGAAGGTGTATGACAAAGAAAGCTGGAACTACTTGGAAGCAATCCTCACAGCCTTCGGTTTTGCTAGTCATTGGATCAGATGGATTATGGCCCTAATCAAATCAACCAGATTCTCCATACTAGTTAATGGCGCCCCGGCGAACCAATTCACTCCCTCTCGAGGGCTCAAACAAGGAGACCCTCTGTCCCCTTTCCTTTTTGTAATTTTGATGGAAGGACTGAGCAGGCTCATTAGGCAGGCTAAGGAGGAAGGTAAGATCAAGGGATTGCTACCATTTCCATCCATTCCAGCAACTACACATCAACAATTCATGGACGACACTATGCTGCATGGATCACCTACTATAAAAGAAGCTCAAGGTTATAAGAATATCCTAAACCTGTTCAGCGAGGCCTCAGGTATGGATATCAACCTTTCCAAATCAACCATTTTCTTTTTCAATATGAATATTGCAGTTCATAGAAACCTATCGCGCATTCTAGGTTTCCGAAGAGGCAATCTACCCTCCAGATACTTAGGACCTCCTCTCTCTGATAAATTATGGCAAAAATCTCAATGGGAAAAACTACTTGACAACCTAAAGAAAATATACCAGCACTGGACGCATAGGGCTCTCAATTTAGCTGGAAGGTTAGTCTTGACCAAGCGGTCCTCCAAGCTATCCCTCAATATATGCTTTCCATTATCCCAGCTCCCCAAGGAATCCTTCAACAGATCAGAACCATTCAGAGAACTTTCCTTTGGTCTATTAATGCAGAGAAAAGAAAATGGTCGCTAGTTGCTTGGAACAAACTGTGCAAGCCGAAGATCTTGGGAGGGTTAAACCTTCTAGATCCCCTAACCATAAACAAAGCTTGTGGAGCCAAATTATGGTGGAAGTGGTTAAAGGAACCTAATTTACCATGGGATCAGCATTGGAAGGTGAAATATGCCCCCTCACGAAGTAACCAAGATTTGATTAGAATGCAAGAAAGCCCAGAGGGCTCCCCAATTTGGAATCTGGCAAGAAAAAATAGAGACATCATTCAGGAGAATAGTTTCTGGGAAGTACACAATGGAAAAACAGCCCTCTTTTGGGAGGATGCATGGCAACAACTTCCCAAACTGGAGAAACCAGAGTTTGAATAATTACAAAGAAGACTGCAAGAACAGGGGAGGCTAACGGTTCACCACTATTGGGCACAGGACAACAGTGACATAACATGGAGAAAATGGGAAAAAAGTGAGATAGAGAATATAGGGGAAGGGAATACAAATGCCAACAACCTGATCAGTATATTAGATAGAAGGAAAATCAGGACAACAGAGGAAAGCGACAAGCTAAGATGGGGACATCAAGGAAGGGGTAATTTCACTCTCAAAGAGGCTAGATTATGCATCGAAAAGGCAGAGTAGATGGATAAGGTAGCTTGGAGCAGTAAAGTTTGGGACTCCCAAAGCTGGCCAAAAATTAGGACCTTTCTATGGCTGCTAATGCAGAGGAAGACACTTACATGGGATAATCTTTGGAAAAAAGGGTTCAGTGGCCCGTCAAAATGTCCGCTCTGCAACAGGGAAGAGGAGACCATGAACCATCTTTTCAACAATCGTGACTTAGCCGATAATTTGTGGAAATGGGAAAAAATAATCATGAAGCAAACAGACAGAAATAGAGACTCGATCCAGGAAACCATTGAGAAATGGCGAGGAAATTTCTTGAGCCATCAAAAAGTAAACACCATCTGGAAATTATTACCAGGATTCATCACCTGGGCTCTATGGAAAGAGAGAAATAGAAGGGTATTTCAGGACGAAACCAGACATATTACCCACTCATATGAGACCATCAAGCAAAATATAAAACAACTGGTCATGGTAAAATGCAAAACAGAGCAGAACGATAAAGCCATGGGTGAAGACTTACGAATTCTGAGGACCTTTGACTTGGATAAAGAGGCTGAAAGTTTGACAGGCAGGCAGCAACAGGAATTCAAAACCTCCATAAACATCTGGAAGTGTCCTCCACCCGGCTTCCATAACCTGAACTTCGATGGCGCCTCGAGAGGCAATCCCGGTCTCGCTGGCATCGGAGGAGTCATCAGAAACAGCGATGGTGAAATTCTGCATATTTATAGTAGGGCAATGGGAGAAGGGATGAACAACAAAATGGAATTCACTGCAATGGAGAAGGGCCTCATAATTTTGAGAAGCCTCCAAGCGGGTGTTGCTGTGATAGAGGGTGACTCTCAGCTTTCCATGACAGCAGCTAAGAAAATGTATGTTGGAACGAAGGCGATCAAGGTAACGCAACATTGGAGATTAGCAAAGGTCACAGAGAGCATCGCAGAGCATTTGGGGTGGCTGAAAGGATTGGTGTTTCAAGCGGTACATCGCAAGGCCAACACCGTAGCAGACCACTTGGCAAACGTTGGCATAGAGAACCCCACCATGATTTGGGACAGTTGTTGGCAGGACGTCAACTGCCCGAATTTAAAAGAGGATTGTACCCGACTCTCAAGGAAGGATCTATTGAATGAGAGTTAGGTGCGAGTGGGAGGTGGATGTCATAAGCATAATGGCATATCAATAATCATAGTGAATGCTATGAAAGGAAATAAAGGACAGCAGGAGAATGAAGGAAAAAATGGTCAGGAGCAATCAATGCTTAAGCAGGGGAAGGCAAAACATCGGTTTAAAATGACACAGACAAAAGAGCGCCGCCAATCCAATAATGGGCGAGGGGACACCTGGATGGAAACAAAGATGATCAGGAAGGGAGATCGCAAAGAAGATCTGTTGGATCATCTATGGAATTCTAATCCATTAATCAACCATTATGACGACCAGACAAGACAACATCAGGGCAACAAGTGAGTGGGTTACAGAGCTAAGAACATCATCATCTATTTAAATAGAGACGCTAGCACCAGAATGAGACTCAACTCTGCTAAAGGTGAGCAACAGAGAGGTTCCTTCATCTTCAATTTGCCGAGGATTCACTATAGTGCAGGAAGCAAGATGGCGAGTGAAGGAAGTCGAAACGCCTCGGCCAACAAAGAGCTGACGCAAGCCAAAGCGTCTTACGAGACTCGCACCTCCCAGAGGAAGAAAAGAAGAATCGAGGAGCTTGAAGCCATGGTGAACGAAGAAGAAAAGAAAATGGACCAGCAGGATCTAGTTAAGGAAGTCGACTGGGTGAAAGACCTAGGCACGGTCACCACACGGGCAACGCAGTTTGTTATAACCCAGACGGAGATGTGGAGATTGAAAATGATGTTGGCCAAATCTCTCAGCATGCAAGGGGACTTGGCCAACCAGCTACAGCTGACTCATCAGACTCTAGCTTCGGCCAATGAGGAGCATGCAGCCATTCTGGAAAGCTTGGATTTCAAGATAAGCAGCATGGAATAGCAACTCGACACCCTTTCGAAGAAATTCACGGTTTTGCTCAGCCTGCTGAGGAACACCATTAATCAGGAAGGTCGGGCTATCGGGGAAACTTTGGGAGGGGCTAAGAATCCAAATTCTCTTCTGTCGCCCGGCCGGGCAGACCAGGCCAAGGCGTCTGATGCACAGGAGAAATCCAAAAATTACATCGTACTAGATACCTACTAAATGCATGTAATCTGCAGGTTATGCATATTGGGGCTCTTTTTCTAGTTTTCCTGTTCGGACTTATCCACGACTGTTAGGGATTTTTGGAAAAGGTCTTCTCTGTTTCAGCCCTATAATTAGTCTCTGGTTAATGTATGTCAGTCTTTTTTGTAAGATCCCATTTCTTCTGGCTGCCCTGCGAGGTAGGCTCAGGGATCAATTGGGCATGGTTAATGGCAAAATATGCTAAGGAAGGTCTCTTACTGCTCTGACAGTCTTTTTGTACAATATGTATTTTCGTATAATATAACAACGCTGATTTACAAAAAAAAAATTATGTAACGACCCTGAAATATTTATATGTCCCGCCCCTTGGTTAAAATATAACTATAATACATTCCTAATGGGGATTAATTAGTTAATCCGTAACTAATTAAGAACCTCGAACATTGCCACATTAAAAAAGAATTAATTAACCCTCACGGTTAATTAATAACTTCAATAACCAATCCTTCTACTCTTGATATAATTAAAAAACCCTTAATTATGTTGGGCTGCCCTCTTTAAACCCCTGTCACCTCACCTCCCCGATAGACGTCCGATCAAATCTCCTAGATCCGATGACTATCGTGCATATCTCACGACCCTTCATGACCGAACGTTAGTGCACAATCGTGAAGTGGTTTTGTGAACAGTGCCCTTGCCACGCATCATTCATCCTATGGTATCACACGGATGAGCCCAAATACCACCCCCCTCCATAAGCGATGTAATAAAAACTGCTTACTGCCTCCCACTAAATGACAAAATATCCAATCCTCCCACTATCGCCACCTGTCCAAATCCGAAACACACCAAATTTTTGACTTTGTATAAAAAACACAAAACAAATCATTTCATCATTCTATTCTGTAAACCTGCATATCCATGCAAACTTAACGATGAGGTCAACCAGCTTGTGCTCCATCCGCCAACCAACTTCAAAATTTGCAGTCGATACCACTTAGAGTCCTCCATTCACACCCATTGTACCTGCATTCCGTTGCCCGTCCCTAAAAGCAAGTATTTACCAATTCTCATCAAGGAACCCTCTGAATACTTGCTTTCACTACAAATTTAATTGAAAAGAATCCTAATTAACCATAATTCAGGTACCATACTTGAAATTCAAGTTCCCAGACCTACTATTTCATCATTTTCACTTAAAAAACCTCAGTTTCCTTTTTTAATCTAGAAGAACCAGTATGGAAACTCCGATAGCCTTCAATATTGCACCCATTACCACCCCTCACCGTGATTTAGATTATATGCCCCTAGCAGATAAGGATTTTCAAATAAAATACCTAATCACTAATAAAGACCATCTGAAAGTGTTTCGCCAATGTCGAGATAATCACTTGAATGGCTATGATGCCATAGGACTATGGGAATCCAACCTCCTAATGTACTTTCTCCCCTCTGTGCATGTTTTCCCTGACATAATCCATTAGTGCCAGGAAAATTATGACCCCAACCTCAGAGCAGTGATGTCTCTCAACCAAACATTCCTCTTCAAAATAATTGCAGACTCAATCAATGAGATGCTACAATTTCATCCCAGTCAAGCCCTCTTCCCCATTTCCCTTGGAGATTTGCCTGAGAAATCAATTAAATTATCCCAAGCTGAACTCAATCACCTTTGTCAAACATTCATGGATAAAAACCATCAACCTAAAAATCCCCCTCCTTACATGTTAGTTTTCTTTACATATATAGGCAAAATCATAGTTTATATGATCGCTGCAATCATGGGATTCAACACTATTGAGTTTTTAAATGAATTGACCCTAGTGTTGATGCCCATCCTTACCCCTAGTTAGCCCCTTACTATCAAATACAATTATGCTTCATTTATTGCTGACAAAATCCATGACCAATTCATGAGAGTAGAGAATGAAAAGGTTTTCAAGTATTCCACCTTCATATATCACCTCATCCTCTACTATCAGTCTGACAAATTCCCATTTTCTACCAAGAAGCTTGATACAAAGAGTAATCCAAGGTTTGTCATCTTTTGAACTTCTATCTTCATTGAGTCTTTCACTTGCCCTTATTCATATAATGAGTTCATTTACCAGTTTGTCCACCCAATGACCACCTTGCTAACAGGAAATCCTCCTCCTAGGATTAATGATGAAATCAAAAGGATCCTCTAGCTGTCAAAACAATACAAGGTAGGTGATGGGTATTTGTACCAGAATCACATAGAAATCAGGGTATATGGGTGTGAGCTATATCACCTCATCCTCTACTATCAGTCTGACAAATTCCCATTTTCTACCAAGAAGCTTGATACAATGGGTAATCCAAAGTCTATCATCTTTTTAGCTTTTATCTTCAATGAGTCTTTCACTTGCTATTATTCATATAATGAGTTCATTGACCAATTTTTCCACCCAATGACCACCTTGCTAACAAGAAATCCTCCTCCTTGGATTAATGGTGAAATCAAAAGGATCCTCCAGCTATCAAAACAATACAAGGTAGGTGATGGGTATTTGTACTAGAATCACACAGAAATTAGGGTATATGGGTGTGAGCTTCCCCATTTAAGCTACCAAGATATGTTTCAGTGAGATTGTTTGCATTGGAGTATTATAGACAAATGATATACTCAGATCTAATCCATTTTACCAAGGCCAAGAAGAAAGCACAGTTGAGAATCAAGGATCACTTAGGCCCATTTGTCTGCAACAATAGGGAAGCATGGAAAGCAACAGAACAAATCTTAGAAGACCACATGAAATTAAACAAAAGTCTCATTTGGACTCCATGTGACCCCCACAGTTTCATCTATGATAGGAGAATGAAAAATAGATTGTCACCATATTTTCATCACAGAATTCTAGAGATTGAGAAATATGCTAATATGGATGAATGGAGAGAAGGAACTCTTGTAGAAATGGATAGTGATCAGGTCAATGTAGAAAATGTAATGAAAGATCTGAAAAAAACACTTGACCTAGATTCTATTGGACAGGTGAAATTTGAGACTTCTCACAAGCCAACATTAGGGACTAGTGCCTCAACAGTTGATACCTCACAAAGACACTCACAGGAGACTAGTGCACCACTTGCATAGACATCACAGGGAAGAGAACAAGAGACCAGCACTCCAGCAACAGGGAAATCAAGTATGTCAAAGCATCCTAAAACATCTTAGGAACAGGCTCAAACACAGGCTCACGCAACCCAAGTTAACATGGGGGACCCCCCAATTTTACAGACTCCTCTGAATGAGGAAAAGAGTTTAAAGAGAGACAAGGAAGTAGCTACCCCTACTAGCGGTCCTGCAGATCAACCTGGTGTTAAGAGGCATAGGCTAAATCCCCACTCAGAGGAGGAATTTTTTGAGGAAACTACAAAGAGTCAGAGGAAAGAAGGTGCAGACAGTAAGAATACTTTCCCAGTAGGTGGCACACCTTCTAGCTCACAAATGCAGGATCCGGAAAGACAACAAAGTGCTGAAGTATCATCATTCAGGCCTTCAAGTAATAAGAACCTAGACATTAAAGAAAATTTCAAAAAAATAAAGGCCAGAAATGAACCACTAAGGATCCAAGTCTACAATCAGTATTTAAAGATGGCCCCCACCAATCAAAATTGGTTGATGTCAGACTATGACATCAAGGAAGGTAAAATGCAGATGACCTTCTTCAAGCCCAAAGTACAACTGCATTAGCCAATTGTAGATTACCTCCAAGCTAATTTTGAGGTCATGGCCAAGGACATTCACCCCCTAGATCAGATTGAATTGCATAAGCAGATAGGGGAAATGGTATATACCACCAGTTGACAAGCAAAGCCATGATGGCCCAAAGATTGGAGAATTCATTAAATAACATAATTGCTCAGTTACAGCTAGAAAGAGCCTCCTCACAGGCTAAGGATCATAGAATCAAATCTTTGGATGAGTTGGTTATTGTATTGTGACATAACCCAATGGATGTAAAGGCTGCATAGGCCTTGATAAAGAAGAAAGATGAAGACATAGTTGCCTTGAGAAAGTAGTTGCAGTTGCCTCCATCAGGGCATTCACAAACTGCTGAAGTCATCCAAAAGAAGTCTGAAGAAGAGCTTATGAACTTAGTACTCAAGCTAAATGAAGAGTTAAAGGAGACTGAGCAGAAATTGGAAAAAATCATAAAAAAGCAAGCAAGGAGAGTCGACCTCTTAGCCTCAAAATGTGATACCAGTGATCTCCACAGCAGTCCCTTTAATACTTGCAATAGCTCTGGCACCAAACGTCCCTTTGGCCACAATAGAGACAATTACGGGTACAAGCACAAGTACAGCACAGGCAGAAGTTTCAGGACAAAGCACTGAACAACTAATAAAGTCAATGGAGGAAATGAAACTACAAGTTTCTGAACTCCAGAAGGTAAAAGAGAAATTTTTCACCATATAGCAGAGATATGATGTTTCAAAAATTAATTTGTTGAAGAGGTGAGGAAGAATAAAGGCTTGGCTCAATAGGTGAAAACACTAGAGAAGGATCTCACCTTTGAAAAGCCCTTGACAAACATTAGGAAAATTTTATGGACCAACATCACTCAAACAATAAATGATGTTTGGCCATCCATACAAATAATTTTTTAACAGATTGAACTAGTGCAAGTTGCTCTCCAAGAGATTTAGATAACTAAGTAAGATCTAGGAGAGAAACCTAAGGAAGCTATCAGACTAATAAATTTCTTGGATAACATAAATAAGTACCAACTAGAAGAACTGAATATTGAGGATAGAACTGGGACTATCCTAGAAGTTAAGAAGGTCTTGACCAAAAGGTCTTTGATGTAGAACTTAGAAAGAAAATGCCAGAACATGCAGGAGGATATTGATGATTTTATAGGAAAGTTTGGCATTTTATAGAGAAAAGGACTTCCCAGTCCTCTAGTGATAAATGATAAATTAATGAGGCATGAAGATTATGTTAAAAATTTGAGTCAGTATGTAGATAACCAGGCCAGTTCATCAGCTAGTGCATCTGCACCCAAGGCACTACCTACGGGCAAAGTTCTCTATAACGGTCTAGAGAACCTTTTCTATGTTGAACAGGAGTTAAAACATTTGTTTCCAGTTCAGCCTAATTTTGTAAAATATACGGAGGCTGATGAAATCTTCATGAAGCTATAAAGGACTAGGATACCCAAGGAAGATTGGTGGAAAAATATGACAGAAATTTTGTGATTTATCCCTGGTAAAAAAATAAATTTTTAGTATTTACCATAGTCAATTTTGGTAAAAGAAGGTGAATAAGGATAAAGCAGGTAAAGAGTATCAGTAAAAAGATGAAAATCAAATAGCCAGCATAGAATTACGAGCAAGACAACAAGATGCACAATCATAGGGCCTGTCTCTAGTTCATTCACAAAAACAGGGACAGCAAGCCATCAATTCACTTTTAGCTTCTATCTTCGAGACCATCTATCTCTATTTTCATGTAAAATGTAGTTAGTCATCCTAGATTATATCTCTCTCAGTTATGAGATATTTTATTGTAAATTTTTGTATAAATACTCCCTCATTCGAACTACTTAGTGTGGATTCTTAGACATTTCTATAGACTGATTATTTTGGAATAAAGTGTTGTTGAACAACTCTTGTATGGAGGGTTGGATGAAGAAATAAAGCAAAGGACATTTTACAGGATTCATGTGTCAAACATTAGACAAATAAGTATTCTATATCTCATGTGTTATTGTTTTCTGGTTTAATATTTCACTTGTGTTTCATATCTGAATATTAAAAGGAAAAAGTATATTTCAGAAAGTGCTTAGTTGCAATCTATCTTTAAAATAATTTTTATTCTAAATGTTTTCTTCTAAGCTATCATAGACAGGGAATTCTTAACTACTCCTTGTTTCTTATTTTATCATTGAGGTCATTTAATAAAAAAATTTTAATTGCTTTTTATTAGCGATCACTCACTTTCTCTCATCTTAAAACTTGTTGAAGGATTATTGACTGCCCTTCTTCCCTTTTAAGACCATTCCACCCTTTCAAGTTACCATTTGTCTCATGTTTAACTATCTTTCCCTATGAAACCCTCCTTTGTTGAATCAGCCTATTCCATCTTAACCATCTTCAGTTGACTCCATAGCCCAATGGCATGATATAATCTATTCTATCCATCTTCTCTTGAATTCCACCACCAAACATAATCAAAACCCCAAGCTTTTATAATTAGCCTAATATCTTATAAAACAAAGCTAAATCTTAAAGAGAGAGCCCTCTCTGAGTATAGATTGGTTAGATTATGTACTTAAAAGTTGGTTTGTGGTTACCTCGAACCCTTTTCCTTCTTCTTACAACTTCAAAGAAAATCTGAGTGATAACAACGGCCAAATCTAAGAAGTCACTTATTTTCGCTGAATTAACTTGTTCCCTTCCCTCTGAAGCTCTCCCTGCTGGTGCAGATGAAAAACTTCCAGATGATACCCTTTTCCTAATTAGCACCCTTGATCCATGGTACGGCGATATCATCGTGTATCTCCAAACCTCCACATTTCAATCTGCGTTGACCAAGGATGATCGTCGAAGGATTCTGCATCATTCCCAACCCTACCATCTTATTGGCGATACTTTATACCATGTCGGCATCGATTATTTTCTTCATCAATGCCTCACAATCAAGGAAGTTGAAAGAGCTATCAATGATTGCCACTCTAGGGAATGTGGTGGTCATATGTCTAGTTACGTTGCAGCTCGAAAAATCCTTCGCACTGGTTATTTCTGGTCATCTATCTTCAAAGACTACATTCTTGTTTTCCACAAGTGTCATGAATGCCAAATTTACCAATGCAAGATGCATGCCCCACCCACTCACCTACACCCTATCATTATTGTTGGTCCCTTTTCTAAATGGGGTATCGATTATATGACATGTAACCCTCGCTCCCGCTGGGGGCATGGCTATATTATCGTCGTTGTGGATTATTTTACCAAATGAGTTGAAGCAATGCCTACATATTATACAGATGGTAAGATAGTGGCTCAGTTCCTTTTTAACCATGTTATTTCCAGGTTCAGCATACTCCAAGCCATTGTCATAGACCATGGCTCCCATTTTAGAGATTACATGATGGCATGACTGACATCTGCATTGGGCTTGTGCCACGATGGCTCGACCCCATGTTACCCTCAGGCCAATGGTCAAGTTGAAGCCATAAACAAGGTTTTGGTCACCATGCTTCAGCGTACTATTGGGATGCACAAGTCAAATTGGCATCTCATGCTTTTTTTATCTTTGTGGGCATACCGAACTTCAACCAAAGATGCAACTCGTTTCACACCTTTCCATCTAGTCTATGGTCTAAAAGCAACATTACCGATCGAATGTGAGATTCCTTCACTCAAGTTAGTTGTTGAACTCCTCCCCGAAACATCACCTCAAGAGGAACGCCTCTTATATTTAGAATGACTGGACGAGACTCGTTGTCTCGCTGCCTCGCTGCCTTGGTCATCGAAGCACAAAATAAATGGGTCAAATCTCATTCTGATCAGTAGGTCTCCCGTCTCATTTTCTCTAAGGGTGATTTGGTCTTGCTATATGACCAAGCTAAAGTTAGGGGCAAGAAAGTCTAAACCTATGTGGCATGGGCCCTATATTTGTAAAACATGTTTTGTAGAAAGGAGCATATGAGCTTATTGATTATGAAGGAAATCCTCTCGATAAGCCCTGAAACGAGCTTTACGTCAAAAATTACTATGCTTAGGCCATCTTGCATGGTTACTTATGTACATTAGTGTGTGATTAATTTTTGTCAAGCATGGTTTTGTGTGATATTTTTCAAACAACTTTTCTATTTATTATGCTTTTCTTGCTTTGCAGATGTCTGCAACTCCTCACGTTGGTTTCACCGATGGTGCTTGCTGAAGTACCTGGAACCTATCATCCATCACATAGGCTATCTACAACCCTAATGGTGAGTTGATTAACCTTCAAGGTATCTTCCTAAGATGTACAACCAACAACATTATTGAATACAGTGTGGTCATCAAATTGTTATCAGAAGCCATCACGCTGGGCATCAGGGAATTGGTTGTCAACCTGGATTCACAGCTTGTCATCCTTCAACTCAACGGGCAATATTTTGTCAAAAACCCTCAAATATTATGAATTTATCTCTATATATGTCTATTGGAAATACATTTTGATCATATTACATATCATCATATTCCTATATGCATGAATACATTGACAGATGCATTAGCTAATTACGTGTTGGATAGACATTTACGAAACATGTAAAAGATAAGACAAACCATTTGTACCATAATAGACAGGAAAATACAACATAATATATATATATATATATATATATATATATATATAATATATATATATATATATATATATATATAATATATATATATATATATATATATATATATATATATAATATATATATATATATATATATATATATATATATATATATATATAATATATATATATATAATATATTATATATATATATATATATGAGAGAATTTTTGATACATTAGAACCCAAAAAATAATATGTGTGTCTATAATAACATTGGCGGCTCGCAGGCCTCATACATCCATGGCACGCAGGACTCAAAAAATATGTAAGTATTACACCTAGGAACTTCTCAGCATGGCAGTCATGAGAGCATGAGAGAGCTCGTGCAACATGACTCAACAATTGATGGATCCAATCTGAGACTCCCATTGTGTGCCTTTGGTACCACCGAGGCATGTCTCTTATCCGAGCATACTCCAGGATATCATGAGTCAACCCCTCGAGGTTCCTTGCGATATCCTCCTCATTATCACTCCCTTACTGATAAGGGGTGACATCATTAATTAGAGGGGGGACGCACCTGGCTATCGGAGACATCCTGGCTAGCCACTCTGGTCCAACATCTACATAGACAATAGAAATGTTACAAGCATGCATATACCACAAACAATTAAAAAAACATCAAAATCAAAAATTTGTTTTTTACCTTCATCATCGAATTCCTCTCCATCTGGTAAGGGAATATTTGGTTCTCCACGAAAATCAGTGACGCTATATGTCTAGTCCTCCACGATGATCTTCTGTCATCGTAGCCATGAGAAGAATGTTGTTCGGTATGACATATGCTGACCCCCAGTGATCCTGGGCATCAAACGACTCCAGCAGGCCATCTGCAGATCACGTGGCGCAAGAAGCTCAACCTCAATCAACTGATACTGGAACAGTGGTACTCGTTCCAAGAAAAAGGTCACAAGTACTGATATGAAGCCAAATTACTTCAGATTCCCTGCCTTGGCCTTGGAAAACTAGTGCTTGTTGTTCATCTTCATGGCCTCTTCCCATTTGAAGACCGTAGGAACTGTGCAGTCAATAGCATAAAGGAAATTTGACTTGTTAGTCTCATGTTTCGCCTGGGACCCCGCCACTCTATTGATAGTCAACAGAAGAACCCTCAGTGTCAAATCCTGCACACTAGAAATCTCTATCTTCCCACTCTTGGATTTCAAGGCCTCAAGACAATGTTCGACAAGCAGGGAAGATATGCTTGCCCCGATCAGATGCGACCCATACAAGTTCACTAGCTCACCTCTGTGAGATAGTCTAGTGATGAAGTAGATATCTGAAGTTGTCAACTCCAGCTCCTGGTCCCCAATGACAAAAATCTCGTGATTGATGTCCCAAAGGCTTATCAAGTATCAAAGCAACTCAGGCTAGGCCCGCATCCCTGGTGTAAGGAAGAATTTGAGGAGTCCACAAGCCCTCAAACCCTATAGGTAGTTTGGATCGTTCGATGCATGGGTGTCAACATCTTCGTGTTCTCTTTCCTTCCAATCTACCATTTTCAGCAATTTCTCTCCTGCAAAAGCCATTTATTTAAGTCAATGATCAATTTTGAGACATAAAATTCAAGTTTTAACGAGAAGTTTTTGAGGAAAGATGATTTTTCCCTATCCATGGCATCGACATGCTTGTTTTAGAAATAGCCACACCGGTCAACACGGATGGTTATGCAAATAACCCTCAACCGGCACAATCCCGTGCCCAGAAATTGCGCCGACCAAGGACGAAAAAAATTCTCAGAAACCTCCCTAAAAATCCTAAAAAATGGCTAAAAACAAAAATTAATAGCATGAAAATGGAGCTCAGGGCTTCGACTGTTACCTAGAACTGACATCTCGTCAATTGACCTCCTGAATCTCGCATAATCTGGTCCAGAAAAAAAGGGAAAAAGTGGGTAAAAAGCCTTCACTGCAAAGGTAAAATGGTAAATGGTAAAAATATATTTCCCATTTTTATTCATTTTTTCATGAAAATATCAGGTTTTGTAAATATTTTTTACCTATTTTGCCTCAAGGACTTGACAATACACTTTACCTTACTTGTGCAGCGACAGGTGATGGATGTTCGACAATGACGATGAGTCAGATTTCAGCTTTTTTTTGGACTCGTTAAACTCATATGAAAATATTGTTGAGTATTTTTTCCCTTTTTGACTCATTAAAGAGAATAAAAATGGGGGGTCCAGTTTCAGCTCTTTTCCGACCCTTTAAAAGAGAAAATATGGTTGAGCCCTTGTCGTTTTGAACTCATTAATTGATGTGAAACGTTGTGCACCCAGTATAATTTTACCCCTTTTTTGGGCTAGGAGGCACTATTTACTAAAAAGGTACTCCTTAGCTGAAATGGTCAAGCGGTTCTCTCAAGTATTGTTTTCTACCCTTTCAGGCTCGAGAGCCACAAATGTACGAAAAGAGACCATGTGCATTTTTCTTTTACATGTATTTTTCAAACTCTCTAAACATGAAAAAGATACTGAGTTACACATTTGTTGGACTCATTAAACTATCAAACAAAATAAGATTCATCACCATGACGAACATGAGCTTCTCCTTCCCAGGGCTTCTTAAACTTACTAGGTCAGATTCATCCAAAGGATGAACTTACAATGCAATCATATGCTATCCTCTTCAAGCTTGTGATTTAAAAATAATTGGGGTACTTGCCAGAAATGGTGGGAGAAAATTTGGAAATCTATCAAGTCATGTCAGCAGCTCACTCTTGAACATGACACCCTTTCCTTCATGTCAGGTTGGGACATCCTCCTTTACATCATTGACCTTCCTCGGTTTGGGCCATTCATTTTTGCCTTCCATCTGCTCTTTGGTATGTCATCATGACCACCAATCCCATGGATCCAAAAGTTTCCAAACTTCTAGTTGTGTTGCTGATATGTTCAAGAGTTGTCCTTCTGCAGTTACACTTACCTCTGATTCTTTGTATCATCCAAAATCATTTTGCATCCTCTTATCTCCCGTCGATGATGTGGGACTCATTATGGCCCTCCTTCGACACAATCGGTTTCCATAGACTTCAACTCATCATCTGGGAATTTGACTGATAGACTCCCTTCTAGTACCTTAGATCTTGCATGCCCTAATGGCAAGTTCTTCACACTTGAAGACAAGTTGACATCACTGGCTTTCGATTGAGTGATTTCACGGGTGTTCGACTTCAGTTCCTGTATTCACATTCTATGAATTATGCTGATAGTACCTTGAGGACCATTGTCATTATTGGTGGTTTCTCTTGTACTTGTTAACAGTTTACATCATTGACTGGTAATCAAGCGACTTTCTAGCATGTTCGACGTCACACATCTATTCGCATGCTAGGATCTATGCTTTGATCAAATCTTGTGGACCACAAGACCCTGGACTCAGATCATAGAAGTCCAAGTTGCAAAGTGATGTGAACTTGTTATGATTATATGCATGTCTCTTTCAAATGGTTGGTTGCGACCAAACCATGGGTTATCATATGTGATCCTTCTCATTATTGGATCGTTGTGACCATACCTCAATTTCATTATGATCCTCTTTGATGGATGGTTGCACCCATACCTGGATCCATTTACATGATCATTCTCCGGATGGCTACATCTATGCCACGATTCATGTATCATTTTACAGAGATCTCACTTTATGTATATGTATTTGTACTTGCTTGCAGGTTTTCCAATGGCAAATTGGTTCCTCGCACTGATTTATAAATCATTTCATCCCTCACTCCGGCTTGGCCTTCACACTTTAGGGGGCATCTGTTACACATCATTTTATCACTATCCCTGTACTCCCCATTCCTTGATCCTGGAGGACCCCTACAGTGAACCTCACATGCTTTGCCTTCATGAAGAAACTCCCATTGTGTCCCTCTTCATGAGTAGATCATTTCCCTTTTGCACCATTTCCCCTCAAACGTCTGTTTTTCCTAGTTTACAACGCCGACACTAATGACGTTTGTCTCCCCCACACCGATGTGTAGACATTAGCATTATTATCCATGCATGTCGGTGAGATTGATATGTGTTCCAGTCACATTGGTCCTGTTATGGAAAGTTTTTTAAATTAGAGCTGAAGCTTCCAGCTCTAGGATCTCTATAATAGAAGTTCGGTAAATGGTTTGGCTAGATGGGGTCGAGGATGATAGTTTGGGTTCCTTTCCCCTATAATGATGGAACTACCTCAACGGATAAGTCCTTCTCCCATGATAAGAGGATCCATCTCCCATCTATATTCCCTATATAAACCTCCATCCTTCCCAAGCATGAGCTAGTGAGAGTGTTGGTTGAGTGTGAGTATAATATTTTGATTAGATAAGCAGGATATTACTAGTTGTAGCCATCTAGTTGTGTGAGGGAGAAGTGTGTTTGGTTTGGAGTGAAGCCTAAAGGGAAGAGACTTTAAAATATTGTTATTTGAAGCCATCATGGAATGTTAGTAGAAGTGTGGGGGAACCCGGTCTTGTCAAAGAAAGACTACGGCATTAAGACGAATGGTTGTAATCTCTCTTTAATATTAATATATGCAACTATCGATTGATTTCCTACATGTTTTGTAATATTACATATTTGTGTCTTAATGCTTCTTGACTCATTAAGTAGGTTGAATTGTAATTTGTCTATTATTATGTTTGTGTGTTTTTGTTGCTTACTTTTTTTAGGAACTCGAAGAAGTAAGTAAGAGATTGTCGAAGTGAGCAAGCGAGGACATCATCAAGAAGGATAAGCGACCAAGAGGTATGCCCTCTTGATTGATTCTAACCTAAGGAAATCTTCCATAGAATGTGTCTGTTGTGGCTAGACGCATTATCGAGCTAGAGGAATTCATTCATATCCGCAATTATAATTTTACTTCACCACAGGAGCACATCTCTCATTTGATAAAAGTGTTGAATACATTAAAGAAGAACCAACCGCTAGAAAATCTCAAGAAGTGTGAGTTTGCACATTAGCCTTTGGTGTATTTGAGGTATGTGATAGGTGGAGGAGAGTTGAGGAAATATCATGCCAAGATGGAAGCTATCATGAAATTATCAGTGCCTACTAATGTTTTTTATGTCAGGAATTTCACTAGGGTAGCATAGTACCTAAGGAAATTCATAGCCTCATTTTCAGTGGTATAAACTCCGCTCCACACCATAATAGCAAGCGGAAATAGTTTCCAATGGGGAAAGGGTCAGCAGAGGGATTTCAAGGAGATAAATAAAAAAGCAATCAAGCACCAGTTATGGCGTTACCAAACTTGCAATATCCCTTTTCAGTGGAGATATATATGAATGGGTATGTTATTAGAGTGCTCTTGTTGCAAGGAGGAAGACTTGTATGCTACCATTCTAAAGTATTTCATCGGGTATTTATTACTACCCTACATGTGACAAGGAGCTCTATACCTTGCTGCAAGTTGTGAAGAAGAAGAATCATTATATAATGGGAAAGGAGATAGTAATCCACACAGATCACTAGCCACTACAGTACTTGTAGGCACAAAGTAAGCTACAATAGACCTTGAATTACAAGTGGATGGGGTTTCTATAGTAGTTTCATTTAGTGATCAAGTACAAGAAGGAAAACACAAACAAGTTGACCAACATGCTTTCAAGGCCACCCGCACCAAATATCATAGCTTTAGGAACTCTTATGCACATGGATCCATTCACCCATGATGCATATAGAGAGGGATAGTTAGAGGATGAGGACTTCAAGGAGGTGTTTTATAAGTTGAAGAGTCAGATTCATGTGCATGAAGGCAATAACATTGTTGAATACCATCACCAAGATGGGTTACTATACAAGTTGGATAAGCTATGTGTTTCTAAAGGTGAGTGATTGCAATTGATTAGAGAGACTCACACCTCCAAGGTTGTAGGATAGTTTGGTGTAGGTAAAACCATGTCCAGCTTTCAAAGGTTTACGTATTGGCCTAAGATGCAAGAGCAAGTAGCTTGGTTCATAAGAGGATGTTGCATGCTTTGCTGTACCAACTGTTAGATTCAGTATTTGTAGCCTTCCACCAGTGATCAAACATGCTCTTACAAAGTAGTCTTAGGGTGTCAAAGTCGATTTTTGTCATTTCAGTGAGTCTTTGAGTAAAATTTGGTCACTAGGTACTAGGTCTAGGATTATTTTCACTCCTTCCTAAGTTTTCCAACTATTGGTCTATGTCGCCCCTCAATTGAGTGTACCATCATTCAAAGAGTTGCCATCATTATTTCAGGTTCCAATGGGTCATTTTACACCTTGTTCATGCTTCAGTTGTGCTTAGGTAAGGCTCATTTCCCTCTCATAGGGTTTTGAGGGTAATTTTTCTTGGATGGTCAAATCATCAACAAAAAGTTTATCCTGATGCTCATACACCTTCCCCTATCCTTATTATACCTTCTTAAACACTTCCCATCACTAATATCCCTCAAATTCATCATTTTCCCACAAACCTAGCATATTGCTATAATTTGACACTTTTCTAGGTTAGGCTTGCGTTTTTCCATTTTGGACCCCTTCCACTCACTCAATCCTTGAAAATTTCACTTTCCCCTGCTTCCTAACATTCCTCCCTACTTCCAAAAATTTTCTCATGAAATTAGAAGCCCCTCATCCCCTTCATTTCCCTTCATTTCTATAAATCCCCTGTTCCACACATCGGCATAGGTTTTATTTAAATAATGTTTCTGAGCACGAAAAAAATCATTTGACAAAAGTGAGATAGCTTTTGTCCACCATAGACCCAAGACGAAAAACCTCCTTCAGTTTTTACATAGGACTCATGGTTTGGGAGAAATGTCTAAAACATCATTTTCCTCAGGAGAGTTGATGTACTTCTGGAGTGACCTTGGGAGAATCAAGATTTCTCCTAGCTAGAGTGAGAAAATGACTTTCTTGATGAATCAAATGATAATTAGACACATAGGAATTTCCAATGAGATACCATGAGCTCAATTTGGAGTTGAGGAAGACATCCAAAAGTTGACTGCAACAGCACTCTACATTTTGGCAGCCTCATTCTACACATTTTGACCAGCCTTGGGAGATTTAGATTTTGATAGGGAACATGAGCTCCAAATTGAAATATTGAAAATGTTTTGGAAAGTATACAGGACAAGATTTACAACGAGCTATCCCACACCTAATTTGGACTTCATGAAAGCAGTTAAAAGTTGTCTTGAAGTGGCACTGCACATTTAGGAAGTGGTGTTACACATTTAGGAGGCATTTACGTAGTTTGTTTACTTCTTATTTCTTTTCTTTTCCGCTTTTCTCACTATTTTGGTTTCATTTTCTTTTGTTTGTTTAGTATCCTACTTTTTTTGTTTTTGTAAATAAGGGTGGTGATGCACTTTTCCTAGGGACACCCAATGGAGAAATGGATTACATTTTTGGATTTAGGGTGATGATTACATGCACCCTATGGATTTTCTAAGTTTTGGGGAAAAACTGGTCCACCAAAAGGTCAAAAACACCCTACAAATGACCTTTCTACCACTTTTTGGACACACGGAAGCAGTCTTGGGTGAATCAACTTTTGAGCAGTCAAATGAGCTTCAAATGAAGAAATTATAAGTGTTTTGGAAAGTAGACTTGAATGCCTTTCCAATTAGATATCATGAGAATAATTTGGATGCAGAAAAGCTCTCCAAAAAGGACCTGAAAGTGGCACTGCGTGTTGGGCCAGTGGCGCTGCGCATAGGGAAAATTTTGCACATGATGGCTATTTTTCTATGTTTTGACTGTGTTCATGGATTTTCCCTCATAGAGGATGTTTTACTGATGTAAATGATGACTGGGCTTGTAAATATCATGGATAATTAGTAGTAGAGGGTAGATTCATTATATTAAAAGTCAATTCAAGCTTAAATTAATCAATTTTTTCACTTTTAGAGGCAAGTTGTTAAGATGCCTATATTTTAGTTTCTTATTCAAAGTTGGTTATATTAGCTCCTAATCTTAGGGATTCGACCCTTGAGGATGGGAGGAGGTTGAAATAAAGCCTATATCTTCTTCTTTCTTCTCATTGTAAAGGGTTGGACTCAGCTGGATGCTCAGACCTTGATTGTACATCTTTTTGTAGCAGTTTAGTAGGAGATTAATAAGATTTGCAGCTATTTTTATGGGATCCATATGGTATGGAGTTTTAGTATAGGTTTTCCTTTTGTGATCATATGTTAATGTGTTTTATGTATTCCATTAATCATTCCATTGCTTCTAAGTGAATTCTTTCAAGTTGATAGATAGAATTCATTACATCAGTGCTTTGCTTTGGGAAAATGTTCACCATTTCATGTTTAGTACACTTTGGGAAGGATCCATGGTTATCACTTGCTCTTCCTAGCCTCTCACCAGTCTTAAAATATCTCACCCATCAATCCCTATAGTGCTAAACCTTATGCCTACCTTGCCCCATTGAACACCCTGCAATTTTGACCTAATTCCCTAGACCTAAATTGTCCAACTCCTCCTGATCCAACAAAACCCCTTCAAAATCCAAATCAAAACTTTGTGCTACTATACCTAGCCTAAAATAATTTTCCCAATCCATTCATCTTGGTTGAGATCCTTAGGGAGAGAGCACTCTCCCAGCCTAGTAGGGCTAGCTACTTGGCTAAGCGTGGTTTGTGGTTACCCTGGCATTGCCTTCCTTCAACCTGAGGTTTAATCTAGGTGATAACACCAGCAAACCTAGCAAGAGGAAATAGGGTCTATATATTCCTTACCTATACCCACTCATCCTTTGAAAAGTTGCATTTCCATGGAATTTGTGGAAGGTTTACTAACAAACAAAAATGGACGTGACTACTTATTCATGGTAGTTGACAGGTTCAACAATATGTGTGTTCTAATGCCTTGTAAAAATACCATTGGTGGGCAAGAAGCAGCAAACTTATTCTTTTGACAAGTACAGGTGCACTTTAGGATGTCAAAGAGCATTGTTTCAAATATGGATACAACATATCTCAGTGCCATATGGACTACATTGTGGGAGAATATGGACATGAAGTTGAAGAGATCTACAACTTTCCATCCACAAAAAAAGGGGAAAAAAAGTAGTCAACATGTATTTGGTGCAGCTTCTAAGGGGATACAACTAGAAGCATCTAAAGATATGGGAAGAAAAATTGTTATATATACAACGTTATTACAACATAGAAGTCCACACTTCTATAGGAAGTTCCCCATTTGAAACCTATTTTGAATATTTGTCATCTTCACCTTTGGACATTGCATATGGGCAACAAGGAGGAGTGAGGGGAGATCTTACAAGAGATGCATTGCGGGTTGAAAGATTTGTAGAAAAGATCGGGAATATCAATATATAGGTACAAAAGACACCGCATAAGTCACAAAAGAAATATAAGGCCAGGCATGATCATTATAGAAAAGAGAAATCGTTTAAGGTGGGAGACAGAGGATGGATACAATTGAAAAATGAGAGGCTATAGGGGCCTGGTAAGAAAATCAAGGCTTTGAGGTATGGTCCCTTTAAGATACTAGAAAATGAGGGTGATAATTCCTATTGAATCATTTTACTTCCATATATGTTCATTTACTCAGTTGTTAATGTAGAGAATCTAAAACTCTATAAGCCTTCCATACTAGATTAGGAAGAGGAACAAGTCCTACCTTTTGTGGAGGATTTGACACCAAATGCTCAAGCGGAGTTGACAAAATATACAATTTTATAGAAGAGTTCTAGAGATACAATATCGGGGAAGCATGACCTTTGGAAGATTAGGTTGAAAAGAGAACTTCCAGGCAAAGATAAATGGTACGCTAGAGAGAAGATAGAGGAAAAAATCACTGACCTCATTTAGTAGAATACTTTGGGTACCAAAAGCCTCCAAAAATAGGGAGATGTGATCTTGATTTAATCATTATATTATTTTTCATTCATCTCAATGCTTTCAAAGTGGAAAAAGTAGAGGAATTAGTCACACAAGATCATTTTTATCAGAGAGACCCAATTTAGCAAAACATGGTATGAAACCTTATGGGAGTGTTTTGAGGCATCAAACGACTTTTTTTTTGGGTAAAAATTAATCAATCTAGAGCCAAATGTTTTTTCCCAATTCTACATACAAATACCTTTCCAACAATGCAAGAATCACTTCAATTGGAATCCATATGTGAAAGTTATGCAACTCAAAAGTTGACCTTCCAATTTTCACCACCATGATTTGAGAGGATTCCATGTCACCCCCCATTATTCATGAAAAAAGGACTACACTTGTGATTATGATGTAGAAGACTCTAGAAAGTATATATTGTAACTCTACTTAAGAGTTGAGGTAGTCAAACCTACCCACTACTAGGCTATCGAGTTGTGTTATAATTGGGCCACTAAGAGGAAAAGGGGTTTCAATCTTTCGAGTGCATTTGTTCCATAACTAAGAAAAAATATCTAAGAGGGATAAAAGGCAGAGCATATAGAGAGGATTTGTGCATTGTAGCATCCCATGGGACATAGGCCATACTTCTTTGTACTCATAGCCATATTTCCATTCAAAAAAGAGAGTAGAGAAACCTCACCTTCTAGTTGGGTTTTTCTCCCGAAAGGGTTTCCCATAGCATATTTTGTGGAAAATGTGTGTGTGAGATATTTTATTTCACTATTCCTTATTTTCTACATAATTTTAAATTTGCATCCATGCACTATTAACAATAAAACTACAGATCCAAAAATCTAGTAGAACTGTAATAGTGTATAATTTCATATTTTAAACATACCTTTATCAAATATGTTGTGACAAACTATCCAATGGAATATCCACGATAATATATGGATCACTTCTTCACCTAGATTTTAATGTGGAAATTTTTGATCATCTCCTTCTCTTCCTAGTGATTAAGGCTACTTAGATTCACCTCCTTTGATGTTGATTTACAAACAATATTCCAATCCACATTGAAGTTTCTTTCGACTTGATTGCTTGAAGATGTGGCTACAAAATTATTTTATTTGAATCCTTCTTGTAATTCTTTAGGTTTATCTATGAGTGTAGTTTCCAACACTTTTCCTCAATATTACCATTAAGGTTACAATGGTTGTTAGGATCCTTGCACTAATGTGTAATGTTTGTAGTCTGGTTATCCTTCCCCTTTTCCACTTCTTCTTCCCCTCCTTGGAAGCTTCCCAGTACTCTTTCTACTCAAATCACTTGGATGCCCTTTATTTTGGTATGTGATTTTTAGATATTGTGCATATACACACGCCTCATCCACTATTTTTGGCTTGAAAAGCATAACTTTATTTCGTATATGTGTTATACAGTATTTTATCACACTCTCTGCCTCATACCTTGAAGTGACAAAATGACAAAAGTTGTCAGTGTATTCACCATGAAACATGTTCAAAAGCATCCCTGATGAAAAGAGAAAAACTTGCCTTGAAATAATTCTGAAGAAACTTGTCAAAAAACCTTGTTTTTTGGATCAGTGTGTTTTGCATCATTAGTGATATATGCTGGTAACTTCTTGCACTATAATGTCCTAGCGCTGCCAGCGCTGCTTTTATCAGGAAAACCCATGTTGAACCTCTTTAGGAATTTTTTCCTAAAGTGGAGGAGAAGCTTCTCTTACTAGAAGTCTCAAGAACGATGAGTTGGTTACAAGTGAATGAGTATTGGAAGGAGACCTCCCATTCTTGGTCCTTGATCCTACCTTCATGGACCGTTCCCTTGAGATGTGGAACTTCTCCCTCCTTTTTGTATCCTCAACTCCCTCTCCTTCCCTATAAATGAGATCCCTATTATCCACAACTAGTTGGTTATTGATTGGTTGCCTTCCTAGTGCTTAAATATGCCCAAATGCTACCCATTTTGCTAACGAGAAAGGAATGCTTGAAGGTTAAGGCTAGGACTTGGAAACTCACCTAAAGGATCCTTCCAACATCAAGGCTTAAGTGGTTGTAATTCTCCATTTACCATCTATTAAAAATAAATTATGTGTTTTCTTTCCATAAATGTGTCAATTATTGCTCATTTAGTGTAATACTACTTGATCTGTTACATGGTCTATATTGGAATTAATTCTGACTAGTATTTCCTTTAGAGTGTCAAGTTTGGATCTCTATTTGAATTTCTTTTTATTTACGTAAGTCTTTCTCACCCAACACGTTTTTTCCGAAAACACTCGCTCTGTCAGCATTGCTTTTTCCTTTATATTCACGCTAAAACCCCTCTTAGCAAGATTTTTTACCATTACAGTCGCATTGATCCAAAAAAATTGAGAAATTTTATGGCTTCCACCAAAAAGGTCTAGTGTGTCTTGATCCCTGAAGTCCCCCTACTCTATTTGCATAGGATTTTCCATTATTTTTGTTGATTTCTTATAGGTTTGCAAAATCCCATCCCATTGCTTAAAGTACTGAAAGTGAATTTTGGTTGAGTCTTTAGGTCTTTGCGTCAATTGAATTTATTGTTTGATTCTCGTATGCGTGGAAGGAATATTGATTTGTTGTTTGTTAAAGAATTATTAGTTCTTTTGAAAACCATAAAAGAAATTGCATTTGCATTTTCTTAGATTTCATCTCAAGGTTTACTTTTCGAAATTACATTAGATTACATTGAATTGAAAATTAATTTTTGGGATTATCATTGAGCATATGTTACATTGCTTATTTTTGAAAGCTGAAAAGTGCATTCTCATTCATTAAAAAGAAAAAGTGAAAAAAATCATGTAGGTGCATTTTAGTGAATTAAAATTCATTTTACTTTTAGTGGGTGCATTGAAATAGTTAAAGTGAAAGATCTAGTTAGGAAGATGTGTTTGTTGCATACTTGGTTGTTGTATAAATGTTTGAACTTCTTCCCTATGATAGATAACTTTCATTGAAATGAAAAGAATCATTTTTTCATATTAGTTGAATCATAGGTGTGTTTGGGTGACATCGATTTTTAAGCCTTGAAATTGAAACTTAATTCAAGATCAATTTTAAAATTTACCTCAATTAACCTAAGGAGAATTTGGAACATTAACGAAAAAATTTAGAGGTATAGGTTAGAGACGTATTTCAGCATCATTAAACATAGGATTTGTCATTATTTTCCAGTGTTTCATCCTGGCGATGAAATCCCATTCCATGTACAGAAGTGTATAGGACCGTTCTCCAGTAATTTCGGGTATAATGGAGCAACTGCACGCATGGTAAGTATATGGGAATGCTCTCATCGAATGGTTATGCATTAGGCATCACTACTATTGCACTCCCACATACCATCGCATATATTTTGGGAGTCCCCTATAGGTCATCTATCTTCCTTTGTGTATTTTTGTATAAACTAGGAAAGTTTGCACATATTTGTTTTCCTTTGTTGCTAGATCCTCCCATAGGACTATAGGGATTGTTTCTATCCGCAGAAAGGATTTCCTGCACAACAAAATGGTGACTCCACTGGGGAGCTTATAACCCTTCAAACCTCCTTTTTATGTTTGGTATTTTTTATTAGTTTGGCCAACCTCCTAGTGATATGTAATTTAGGTTCATTATGGATCTGAATTTTGAGTAGTATATCGTTTAGAGTGTCAAGGTTGGATCTCTCTTTGAATTTCTTTTTATTTTCCTAAGTCTTTCTCGCCCAACGTATTTTTTCTAGAAATGGTCGCATTTCCAATGTTGTTTTTCCTTTACAGTTGCGTTGAAAGGACTAGAGGGATCATCCCATAGGACTAGAGGGATCATTTTTGTCCATAGAAAGGATTGCCTGCACAATAATATGGTTGTATAGACCCTCCTAAATACTTGAGGAGTACATCTGAGTTATTAGGAGAGATACCCAACATTATGGGCATGTTTCTAAACTCAGTGGTGCACTCCATCCCTACCTTTGATTGAATTAATTCCATTGGATACATTAGTTCTCTACATACAAGAAATATTAAAATTTGGATATGATGAGGGTTTAGAAGTCCTCCCACCTAGTTACTATTGGACCACCCTCTAGGATAAGTGATTCCATTTGGATTTCATACCATTTCAAATCATTGGCCTCTAACTTCAATCTAACAAATGATTTTTTCTACTCTTCATCTAGATGGTGAATGTTAAAATAAACTTCTAATTAACATAGTGTTGTAGCTGCTGCAACGCCCTCCAAAATTTTGGCCTACACCCAAATTTCGGAGCTTATTGTGGATCTTGTGATCGATCATTCCTTAATCACTTATTGGTAAGTTGATGATCTTAAGCTCCTCTCTTCAATCTTAAAAGTCGTTCATGCTTTTATCTTTATATAGTATGTCTCATCTTTCGGCATGGGGATTATTGCTTATCATTCAAAGGGGAGTTTTTTTAACTTCAAGGGGAAATATTTGTGAGAATGGGTTGTCCTCACCACATAGACATGTTTCGCACTCATCTCATGCAATATTGCACAAGTGTCACCTTTATCCTCTCAAATTCTATCATTGGAGCCATGCTTGTCGTAAGCTACCGCAAAGGATGTTGCATTAAGTGAAGTATGTGTTATATGTTCTAAATGGTCTATGTTGTATCACTAAGTGTTCAAGTGTGTGACTGTAGTCAATTTCTATCACAATTCACATCGATCCCATCGATCCCACACTTAACTAAATTCTGGAGTTTCCCAAGCAACCTAGCCTCGTCTAGCTTTCCTAAATTGTGTACTTCGCATTTCCAGCCCTCAAGATTTTTCCCTTGCCTATTGGAATTGCACAATGCTTACAAATCCCAACCTCCCTTAGCATCCAAAACTATATAGTAGTTTCCTCCATTGTCCTTCCCTCAGCTGAAACCCATTGTTTCTAGAAACTACACAGTTTTGTCCCTCAGGAATCTCAGCTGCCCAACCCGCTTTGCATCCTAAAACTACGCAGATGTGTCCTCCCAGGGCCATATCCCGTAGTAGTCACTACCCTCTTAAACTGCACAATTTTTTCTCTCAGTGGCCACGAAGAAGGATGACATGTTATATGACTCTCAAGGAGTTGAGGAGAAATATAAGGAACCCAAGGCATGATAGAAGATCGAGACTGCATGAAGACTCCATTTTATGCATAACCCTTTTGGAGGGTAGGTATGGAAAACAAAGCACATATTTTTAAATACACCTCTTTGTGTAGCATGAAGGACTACTTATCATTTTCATATCATTATGTCTTCAATGATATGCATGGTTGGAAGCACTAGCAGTCATTCCATGTGTTTCCTCTAAGTGTCTTGCTCCCTTTGGCTTGTTGGATCAATTGTCATCTTTTGGCATGTTTGGTTGTTATGTCAAGTTTGCGAGATTTTCTAGTGACCTCGATGGTTGGTCCTTGTGTATACAAGTTGTCCTAGCCATGTAAACACTTGTCGCACAAATGTCATAACGGTCATCCCAAGGCCTATCTCAAGTGTCACACTTGTCACTTTTGGTTCTAGACAATCTCACATAGGGTAATGCTTTGTCTTGTTGTCCCAATGGTCTATTTTCATGTCATAAAATTATGCTAAGTGTGTGATCAGAATTTCAAGTTCCTCACGACACTAAAACAAAAAAGGTCACTGGTGAGGGTCGAAAAATTTCACCATAAGCTCATTGGTGACAGTCAAAAGAGCCTATGTCGCCAAAAATTGAATGTCACCAAAGGTGGTATCACCAAAAGTATAAGTGTTATGGTGACATTCAAGGTTCATCACCAATATTTATTTATAATGATGGATAGTGACTGTCACCATTTCGTATGAGCTATGGTAACAAATCTTAGCCTCCGTCATCAAAAAATTGAGCGTCTAATGGTGACATCGCCAAAAGTATAGATGTTGTGGTGACATTCAAGGTTAATCATGAATAATGATTATAATGATGGTCAGTGACCGCCACCATTTCATATGAACAACAATGCTTTATTATGATGGACCTTTCATGATCATCACTATTAATGCATATATAAATATATGGTGATGTTCATTGATTGTCACCATTTCTTATGAACATCAGTGATTTATGGTGATGGACCTTTCATGGTCGTCACTATTGATGCATATATATGGTGGCATTCATTTATCATCACCATTTCATATTTTGGTGAGGGTCGAAAAATGTCACCATAAGCTCATTGGTGATAGTCAAAAGAACCTACGTCACCAAAAAATAATCATTGTCATTACATCGGAATATCAATGCATAATGGAATCGAACCACCAACCTTCTGCTTGTAAAGCAGGTGCTCTTCCATTGAGCTATTGCACTTTAAAGAATTAGACTTGCAAGCATATATATAGGGGAATAACAAAAAGATTCATAGATAATAGGATTAGAGTGGAAAAAATAAATATGATAAGAAAATAATAACCAACAATGAAATCTACTAATTTGAACATGTTTAAAGTACTTTAAATAGATATGGCATCCATAATACATTAAAGTGACATTGGTCAATGTTGGGCTCGGTCAATTTCTGACTGTTGGGTCCCTATAATACTAGTGATTACCCCATTACTATGGTATTTGTACCCCTTATTAATATTTTTGTGCCCCTATTGCCCCCATATTGTTATTAATGTGCCCCATAGAATCCCTCTATTGTTATTTTTTCGGCTTTATATTATTATTATTAGGTCGGCTGGGTTATATTATGACTCCTTAGACTCCTATATATAGAAAGGAGCTTTTGTCATTTGTATCATCCAAGAATTGTTCATTTATGTAATGTAAAGGAGGTTTCCCCCTCGAAGAGGCTGAATTCTAAGGCGTTGATCTATCTTTTCTATCTTTTCTTGAGCTAGTTTCATAACAACAACCCATAAAAGCAACGCTTAATTAAAATTGATCTAGTAATATTTTCTAATTCTAGGGCTCTTATCACCAATATAGCTTAGGCTAGTATCTTGGAGTAGGGAGTAATTAACTCTCCAAGGTAGTTAAAACAAACAAGTAGATACATCTTGCGGTAGAAAAGAAATCCAATTGTAATTGATACATTCTGGGAAGCTTCTCTTAAAGGAGTCAATCACGAGATCATGTCCGAACCTTTGAGACAATCGATAATGTTTCATTGGGAAAGATAGAAGATTTGCGCGTATTATAAATGGTAAACCTTGGATTCACCATTGTCAAGGAGCCTGGGGTCACTTGTTGGTAAACCTCGAATTGACCATGTCAAGGAGCCTTCAAGGGGATTGAGCTTTGTTACTCTACCCTTGCGCATGGAATTGGATCGTAGACTGTTCCCCCAATTGTATTTTTTGTTGTTGGTAACTTTAGTGTCCATAAACTTAAGATTATTTCCTAAGGTGACGGTGAAGGAAAGGTCTCACTATACCTAGAGCAGACATCAACTCGACTCACTTGGACTCTCTGGGGGTTCTCTTCACTCGAGATGGTTTTGTGAAGAAACTTGTGCCAGTTTGTTTCATTAAGCAGGTTGTCGGGGTAATTGTTCCAACCGCCCTTTCTATATTAAACTTCTACTAAGTTGGATTTCATCACCAGCTAGTGTTTTTAGTACAGGAAGTTACTGTTTGTGTGTGGTTTGAACTCTTAGATTTTTTTTAGGCATGTGATTCATTTGTTTGCTTCTTTAGAGACTTTAGGTGTTTTTGTTGAAATTTTCTTTGTTTGCGTGTGATTATTTAATATTTAATCATGGCCAAATTATCGAGACAATCTTGTAGACTTCAGGGGAAACCTCCTGAGTATACACCAAGCCAACTTGAAGGATTGTGAGCTCTCGTATCACCTAGTGACAGTAGAGTTGGATCACCAGAAGCTAGAGAGTCATCTCTAATTGTTCATTATGATTATCAAATACAAGCAACGGAGTATATTCAAGAGCTTATTTCATTTTCCGAAGTTACTGGTAGTATTTCTCCTTCCAATGAATTAGCTGAAGAACCTAGAATTTCTTAGCCTAACACTGAACCTGTTGTTTTGGAACCATCCTCAAGATTTGTTACTCCAACTTCTAGTCATCCTGGTTCACCTAGGGTAGGAAATATAATTACTCAAAATCTTCCTTCTGGCCTCATTTCTATTGAATAACTTGTCGGTCTACACAAATATGTCACTCTTCCCAAAAACCAACAGACTTTAAATCTTAGGGAGCGTGAATCAATATTCTACAGTCCTTTTAGGAGTGACGCTTGGTATGTATCATTAACAGATTTTTAGAAAACCTGGGACTTATTTTTTCACCACCTTGAATTCCTTTTCATCCTACACCAAGAGGTTATTATCCTTCATCGATCATGTCAAGACAGTCATCTATGTTTTCCCAATCACCAAAAACATTTTTATACGGCGGTCCTTCTGTTTCTTTGGGGTGCCAGTCACTCACTGGTACTTTTTTAGGAGCAACTCCTTGACTGACTAAACATGAGTTATCATCTGGTAGCAATGGGACTCAAACGTTGAATGCAGAACAAATCCTTATGATGTCTAGTAGTATTCCAAAGCCTCAACCTCAAGGTAGTCATTTACCGCCAAGGGGGAAACATCAAGGTAGTCAGTTACCGCCTGGAGGCCAACCTCAAGGTAGTCAGTTACCACCTAGGAGGCAACCCCAAGGTAGTCAGTTTCCACATGGAGAGCTACCTCAAGATTTTCAACCTTCAGGATAGTACATACCCCAAGGTCAACCCCAGACTCAGTATATTCCTCAGGATGCTTATCAACCCCAGTTTCAGTATGTGCCTCAAGGTTATCAACCATAAGGTCAGTACCCAACTCAAGGTTTCCAACCGCCTCCTAGTCAACCATTTTTACAAGGAGCTGGAAATGTACCACTTAATTATCAGCCCTACATTCAACCAAGTTATGGTCCTCCATATGCACAACCATTTAAGGGCCCATACCCCAAAATGAAGATGGTGTGGAATCTGTCTCAAACTCAACAAACTATGCAACCTAATGTGTAGTTATCTAATCAACCTAGACAACCTTTGGTTTCTGGTCCAACCTAGCAACCTGTCCAACCTACTGTTCAAACTCCTGCACCTGGTTTAGTTCAGCAGCTTGGGCCTAACACACCTCAGATTCCACCTCAAACTGCTGCAACTACTGTAACTTCTGTTCAACCTACCACACCTATTTCTGGAGTATCTGCAGCTCCAGTTTCTACTATCCCTGCATCAATGCAAATTCCTCAAGTCTTTGTGCCACAATTAGGACCTATAGTTCAGACTTCGGTCCAGATGCCTGCAGGACAAGCTGGTCCAAGTACGATTGCCACAAGTCGACTGCAATTAACCTATCAGCCGTACCAGGGATGGTATCAATTTGGTACTACTATACAAAACCCAGTTTATCAGTATCAACCGTATCCTGGCTATACCTATCAACAGCCTCAATAACCTCATTTTGGTCTAGTTAATCTTAGTTTTCTAGGAGGTTATAACATTTCCAATGCAAATCCGATTCCAAGTAATCCTGGATATCCTCCTCCTAGAGCTGGTCTCATTACTCAAGGTTTTTGCGACCCTAACTGTCAGTTACCATTTATTGCAACTTTGGATTTACCTGATTTGACGCGCCTTATGAACGATCCAATTTACTATCTTCCGTATTGTCCACCAATGCCTAGTAAGTTTCCCAGTGATATCCCGAAATTCGAGGGTAAGTCAGGAGAGGATCCATCAAATCATGTCATGACTTATCACCTCCAGTGTGCATCTAATTCAATCATTGATGATTCAATTTGATTGCATCTTTTTCAACAAACTCTTATTGGTCTTGCCACCAAATGGTACACTGAGTTACCACGAGGCTCTTTTTATAATTTCAATCAGTTACCCACTGCTTTCTTAACTCATTTTTAGTTACCTCGCAGATATGACAATGGCACGGAACTGTTAACTTCACTAAAAGAATCCATGTCCACATATATTTCTGATCATATTCAGGAATGGCAATGTAGAAGACGTTTAGTGAAAGTTTTCATTCCGGATCAAATTTTAGTAGAATGGTTCATTAAATCATTGTTACCTAAAATCACTGAAGATGTAGCTAAGGGAGGAGTTGTCACTGAAGAGCAAGCCATTTCTTAGGCTCAGTACCTTGACCTCGTCTATACGCAGTCAGGTACTTTACATGAAAAAATCCCTGATCTTCCAAAACACAGTCAAATAACTGCAACTCCTTCACGGTCTCATGCCACTGATGGTATGATTGGTTCAGTTAGTACTAAAAGTAAGAAAAAATCTTCAAAGAATTCTTCTCCTATAATAACTTTACCTGAATCCCAAAGAGGATATTCTTTTGCTGAAGTTTCTGCTGACGTCCATGTCGTAGAATCATCTACGACCCAATCAAAATCTGATAATAAAGAGAAGGGGAAGAAGAAAAACAAACAAAATTCAAAAGATAAAATGGATAAAACTGAATCTTCTGATGAAAAACGTAAACCTCGCTATCCTTGTTTCATTTGCGACGAGGATCATTTTACCAAAGAATGCCCACATCGAGCAGAGGTTTCGAAATTCGTTAAAGGTTCTCAAACACCTGTTGTCTTGAAGGATCCTTTTCCTACACAAGATAGTAAGATGGTTTCTTCTTCCTCGAATGCCTCAGAAGAACCCATTATGATGATGTCTCATGTCAAGATTGCGATGCGATCGCAAGATTATGGTAGTAAAAATCATGTTGGTGGTAAAGAAGCAGAATCTTCTAATTCAAACACATCAACTACACCTCCTCCTGGTTCTAATCCACTACAAATCGAGAAACCCAACCCTGACTTAGTAATCAAACCACCTGCTAAAGGTATACTTCATAAATCAACTTTCAATCCACATGCGAGAGCTGCTCAGAATTATAAAATTATTGAAGACTTAGCTATTTCCCCTTCAGCAATGTCGGCTTTGGAAGTGCTGCAATCATGCCCAACACAGTGTAAATTACTATTGTCTACTATAGGAGCTGTCGATATTCAAGATTCAAACCTAATAATCTTCGATTTAGAGAATAATTCACCCTGCCTAACTCATCAAATGGCTTTCCAAATTCCAGTTTTAGTCAAAAACAAACCTTTCTTTCAGACTGTGATTGATGAAGGGGCTTCTACGTGTATTATGTTGATCCAGTGTTGAAGATCGCTTGTTTCTCCCACACTCAATCAGTCTCCAACAATTCTAAAAGCTTTTGATGGCCGAGGGTTCCATCCTTTTGGTATTTTGTAGGATTTACCTATAGGGGTCGAAGGCAAAACCATCAATCTAGATGTGGAAGTGGTTGATGCCCCTCTAGAATTACAACCTTCTCCTGGGTTGCAGTTGGTCTTATGCTATGACTGCTATTGTTTCATCGGTCTTTTGGCTTATCAATTTTTCTCATAATGGAAAGATTGTTACGATAGACCAACTGACTTATTTCTCATCCGACCCAGCCTCTATAGATAGTATTCAGCACATCAGTAAAATGATGATCCCTTACAAGGATGTTGACGTAGGTTTGATTAAAGATTCTAGTTTACTGGGAACTTTTTCCTTCACTCCTCCTAACATATCGCCTTATATTACAAATATTCATATGATTTCATCGATACTGTTACTTTTGATGATCCTTATATTGTACCTTCTGATTCTGACATGGATTCATTTGATGGTGCGGTGCCTTTGAGTCCCTTTGAAATTGCATATCAGGCTGTACAGTCATACTCTGATTCCTAGTCAACCTCGAGGATAGTTTGTTCCTGTGTCAATCTTGTTAAAAAATGAAACCAGGTGTTTCGAGGATAGTTTGATCTTGTCTTAACCTTGTTAAAAAATGAAGTAAGGAGTCATGAGCATAGTTCCTTGTCTTGTGTCAAGCTCGTTAAAAAATGAATCAAGGGTTTTGAGGAAAGTTCTTGATCTTCAGTCAACCTCGTTAAAAAATAAAACAAGGGTTATGAGGATAGTTCTTTTACTGTGTCAACCTCATTAAAAAATGAAACAACTCCCTTTCCAAATCAAGTCTCTGATTAAGATCTCGTAAAATCCAAGTCCAGTCTTTCCAAGATGTCGAAAGTGAACTTTCATTCCGCCCACCTCATTGAATGCAATGAAGCTTGGGGGGCATGTACCTCGATTTGAGTCATTATACCAAGGGCATGCGAACTTATAACAAGCATAGTTTTTCGTTTCAAGCTTGTGTAAACATGAAACCAAATCCAACCAAAGTTCTTCATGGTTCCAGCTTGTGTAAAAATGAACCCATGCCCATTTTACATCTCGTGATTGTCGTTTTTATCCGCTAAATTCTACTAGATGAGCCTTGGTTGTTTCACTCCATTGCCACCATCTCTTTGGCTGATCATATGCTTTCACTTGGTTGCTTTTCCTTTCCTGAGGGATTGTAGTGATGAGTGGTTTTATTAGCCAGCCTCTTAACCATTACATGTTTTGAACAGTTCCACCATTGCTGGAACTAGTTGCTACCCTTTATACCACTCGTTCCTCTAGGATGAGTCTTCTTTAAGCTCTTTTCTAACTTGTAAAATATGAAAAGATTGCCAACTTTTTCCCTTTTAACTCGTTAAATGGAATTAAAAAGGCGGTCCACTTTTAGCTCTTTTCTGACCGTATAAACATGAAAAGATCGTCGGACTATTATCGTTTCAGGGTTGATACTGGTTACGAAATGACATGTCTTCGATCACTTTTCTACTTTTTCGAATCGAGGCCACTAATTATGAAAAGTACTCCTTGATCATAATGGTCAAACGGTTCTCTTGAGTATTATTTTATACTTTTTCGGGCTCGAGGGACAAAAATTTACAAAAAGGTGAAACATTGGAGTCCTCTTTAAGCCTTTTTCAGACTCTCAAAAATTGAAAAGATTGTCGAGCATTTGATTGTTCTAACTCATTAAAATAAATGAATAATCGTCCCTTCAGTACAGTTTACCCCTTTTATGGAATGAAATGGATTATTTACAGAAAAGGTATATGTTGACTAATTACGGTCAATAGAGTCCTCTTTAAACCCTTTTCAGACTCATTAAACATGAAAAGATTGTCAAGCACTTGTCCTTTCCAGCTCGTTAAATTATTGGAAATGTCATCCCTCCTGTATTATTTTATCCTTTTTCGAACCTGAGGGATTATTTTACGAAAAAGTACCCCCATGGAGTTTTCTTAAGTTTTTCTTCTGACTCCCTAAAATTGAAAAACACCGGGTTTTTCCTATACTGGACTCGTTAAAATTTAACAGTAAAGGACATATTCAATTTTAAATAGGAACGAACCACTCCTTCTTAGGGTTCAAATTTTAAACTAAGTTGGACTCATCTGAGGGATGAGCTTATAAACAAGCAAATGTTATCCTCCTCAAGCTTGTGAAAAATAAAGAGGTACTTGCCAGAAATGGTGGGTGAAAAGAGAGAAAAATGAACCTATTTGTTACACTTTGTTTTTCAGAAAAGCCCTTAACCACTCTTGAACACGACACCTTTTGTCCACCTGGGTTGGGAAATCCTTTGCCTAACAGTTAATCAAACCATATTGAAAGTCTTCAGCCGATTTCTGGGTATTATCTTTGGGTCGGCTATCACCAAGCCATCTGCAGTGTCATTACGTGTTCAAGAGAACAGTTCAAACAATCCATTCATCTATAACATATCTGTCATCCATTTTGACCATCCCTAAGTCAGTCCTTGCCAATATATTTCTTCAAAACTTGATCTATGATTTCGTGTTGTGGGCTTGCCTACAACGGATGGCTTTCTATCGACTTCAGCTCATTATCTAGGAAGTTGATCTACAAATCGTCAGTACCTTGAAATCTGCATGCCCTAATGGTAGGTTTCTCGCCTTCGATGATAAGTTGCATCATTGACCTTTGATCAAATGATTCTATGACATGTTCGACTTCAGCTCATTTATTCACATTTCATGGATTATACTGAGTACTTTGAGAGCCATTGACATTACTAGTGGTTTCTCTCACACTTGTTAACAATCCACATCATTGGCTGGTAATCAAGTGGTTTCTACCATGTTCGACTTCGACACATTCATTCACATGGATAGAATCTTACTAGTTTAGGAAGCACAAATCAAGACCCTGGATCTAGTTTCTACCATCAAGGCTATGAGGAATTTTGTTATTCATTATACAGTGGACTATTCATAAACAAATGGTTGTGTCCATACTGTATCTACATATGTCTATACTCTTGATGTATTACAAAATCATTCCTGTATCAGAACAGTTTAGTTAGTTTTCTAGTCAGTTTTGATCTGAGTATGGAAATGCCTACCTCAGTGATGATATTCTACATATATATATATATATAGATAAATATACTAATAATATTATATAAATTATATATATATATAATATATTATATATATAATAATTAATATATATATATATATATATTATTATATTATATATAAATATATTGAATATATGTATATATATATTTATGTATATATGTATATATATATCGTAATATATATATATATTATATATATATATATATATATATATATAGTTATGTATATAAATCTAATATATCTATATATAATGTAGAAATCACCACTGAGGTAGGCATTACCATACTCAGATCAAAACTGACTAGAAAAACTATAGTTCCCTGGATTGTCTTCTGGTCTCTTGTGCACTTAGTGGAGCGAAGAAGGCCCCCTTCTGGGGGGCCTGAGCCACCAGTGGGATACCACTCTCGAAGAGCTAGAATTCTAACCTTCCGTCATGACCTACGGGCTAAGGGACAGTCTCAAGTAGATATCTTCTATGGGGCGTAGGCCTCCCGAAAGGTAACGGAAGCATGCAAAGGTTTCC